>JADDOH010006851.1:0-70936 GCA_016648135.1 Agrypnia vestita | reverse complement strand
TTGTGGAAGCGGATCCATCGCAAACCACATCCGAGTTAGCTGCAGGCTGCGGTGTTAGTGATAAAACTGTTTTAATCCACTTGAAGCAAAGTGGTAAGGTGAAAAAGCTTGAAAGGTGGGTAACTCACGAATTGAGTGAAGCAAATCAACAAACGCGCGTTGACTGCTGCGTTGCATTACTCAACCGGCACAATAATGAAGGGATTTTTAAATCGAATCAATTACCTGTGTTGAAAAGTGGATCCTGTACGATTATCGGAAGCGCTCATCGCAATGGCCGAACCCTGCCGAACCAGCCAAACCATGCCCCAAGCGAAAATTGACTCCAAAAAAGTTACTTGTGAGCGTTTGGTGGACTAGTGCTGGTGTCGTTCACTACAGTTTTCTTAAATCTGGCCAGACGATTACGGCAGATGTCTATTGTCAGCAACTGCAAACCATGATGGAAAAGCTAGCTGCTAAACAATCGAGGCTGGTTAATCGCTCTAGGCCACTGCTGCTTCATAATAACGCTAGACTACACCATTTTTTTCGAAATTTGGATAACTTCTTGCAAAGGAAAATATTCAACTCCGATAGGGCAGTCCAAACCGCCTTCAAAGATTTTATTGATTTTCGTCCGAATGGTTTTTTTAGTAAAGGGAACGATGAACTACTTATGAGATGGCAAAAGTGCATAGATAGCAATGGTACATACTTTGATTAAATAAATATATTATAATAAAAAAAAATCGGCTTTATGTTCCTCCCATACTAAACGCCAATTTCATATGTAAGGACCTAATATGTATATATACACGTACATATCCACTTGGCGAATGATCCGAAATTACGGTGTTCTAAGTTTAGAAGCTAATACAAACTTTAGTGATTAAAAAAAAATACTTTACCTGTCTGAAATTGTGTGTTCATCACCTGTGATGAAATTAGAAATCATAACGAATTAGTTTCCTATGCTATGATTTATATATATATATATATATATATAAATATTGATTATTTTATTTGCATATATCTACATGTTTCGGAAATACCTTTCCATCGTCAGGGTGTTATATGTATTAAATGTGTATATATATATGTATATGTGTATATATATATAATTTATATGAAATGACTTTTTTCTGAATGATTGAAAGGACTGTTTTAAAAATTTTTTCTTTTGGCGATGTGAAAATAAGTGATTTTTTTAGGCTGCTAATTATGTTCTTACCGTAAGCATCGACAGGATAATTTTGTTGGGACATTCTGTATGTATGTGTGTATGTTTGTATCACCTGAGCCGACTTTTTGTTTTATATATGTGGCGTATATATTTTATGTTATTTATGCTATTTTACGTTAATACTAGGATTAATGAAGTGAATAGGACTGCGGAGAAGTGTTTAGCCATAAGTTTTGCCGGTTTACATTAAAACAACTTCGTATGAATTAAAAATAATGTGAAAATAGATCCCGCAAATAAATATTATATGTTTCATTTTGTGGCATATTACCATTCATCAGACTTACCAATAAAATGATGATGGTACCATCCATTTTATGGTATGGTATCCATTTTGTGTGTGTTTGCAACCCTTATGGCGAGCGCGGCGGCGCGTTGTTGCGCTGTCATAACGCATTGCAAAAATGTAAATTACCTTATGCAATTTACGATATTACCATTCCTATAAGGTAAGATTGCAGGAATTGTTTTCCGCAGGAGTAACTCGTATGGCGACTTTATATCTCGGTACCATCCAACATTCCCAGACTGGGGTTGGTAGAATATATTAAAGCAATAATTCAGTCTCGAAACGAACGGTTGTTATGTGTTTTCCTCTTTTTGAAGCTGTTTAATGCAAAGTTCTTATAAATGGCTACATTCCACACTTAAATATCAATTTTGTCATAAGTACTTAATTTTATGAAAATGAAAATATATTTATGCATGAAGGAATAGTGTATTTTTGGAGTATTTTTCTGTCTACTAAATAATGTGCAGTTTAATACCCTTGCCGTCGCAAGAGGAAAATAAATTAAATAATACGTGGGGTATAAAAGCAAAGGCAGCAATATACAAAAAATAAAAAAAAGTTTTGAGTGCAGTCACCGAGGATTACTAATTTAAAATGTACTGAATTCTTGATTTAATGTATCTATTCCTTCCAAAATCATGTTTCCTATAAATTCATAGACTATGTCTATCTATACCTATAAAACTTAATGTCTGTCTTTCAGTTCTCTATACAAATCTACACCATTCATCCGATTCGATTCAAACTATGCATAATTATGCTTTAGGACCCGGTGGGTAATATAGGCGACATTTGCCTCCTATTCTTTTACGCCTTCCCTTCCCCCTGATATATTTTCGATGCAAATCTGTAAAGTTTGACTGATTGGGCTCAAAATTTGGAAACCTATTCTTAAGAACTCGGCAGGTAACATATGCGACATTTCCCCCCTATTCTTTTGACCCTTCCTCTCCGATGATATATTTTCGATGCAAATCTGTACCGTTTGAGCGATCGGATTCAAAATTCGGAAACTTGTTCTTTAGGACCCGGCGGGTAACATATGCGACATTTCCACCCTATTCTTTAAGCCCTTCCCTTCCGCTAATATATTTTCCTCCCTTCTGCAATGCAAATCTGTACCGTTTGACCGATCGAACTCAAACTTTGGAAACATATTCTTAAGGACTCGGCGGGTAACATATGCGACATTTCTCCCCTATTCTTTTAATCCTTCCCCTCCGCTGATATATTTTCGATGTAAATCTGTGCCGTTTGACGGATCGGACTCGGTACAAAATTTGGAAACATTGTCTTAAAGACTTGGCGGGTTACATATGCGACATTCCCCCCCTATTCTTTTAACCCTTTCCCTCCGCTGATATATTTACAATGCAAATCTGTACAGTTTGACCGATGGGACTCAAAATTTGTAAACTTTTTTTTTAGGACCTGGCGGGTAACAAACCCTTCCCTTTTACCTTTTTTCCTCCCCCTCATATAATTTCGATGCAAATCTATATCGTTCAAATCAAATCTTTGTTTCCCCCACAAATTTATTTTCAACTTAATCCTTAACCCGTGTACGAACACCTTAACGTCGGGTACGAACAGCTAGTTTCCTATAAAATGTCAAATTCAGTACATTTTAAATAAGTAATCCTCGATGACTGCATTCTTTTTTTTATTGATATTGCTATCTTTGTTTTTAATCCCACATTCAAGGTTGCACAGTACCTATATTATAGTTTATTATTATCAACCAAAATAAATCACCATTAAGATTTATCGACTGCTTTCAAAACTTAAAGAATCTATAAATTATGATGTCACTGGAGAGTGCTCTGGGAGGCAAATAAAACACTAAAAAAAATATTTAGATTTTGCATTACTTTCATAAAAAGTCATTGGACACGAATTAAATCGGAGCACTGTTATTACGCTGTTTCTATCGCTTCGATCACTTTCGAAAATATTTTGTTCTATTTCGAATGTAGGTACTTCGTCCCAGTATTTTTCACTCGTTAAAGACGCACAGGTTACACTGCTCTCAATTTTATTGCTGTTAATATCGCACTGGTGAAACGTCAAACAAAGACTCTCTCTGATCCGTTTTAGAATGCTCGAGAACTTCCCATTTCTAGTATTCACTCGATATTTCCAGTGTTAACGAGAATGTTCCAGTCCATTTCAGAGTATTAAGGAGTGTTCCAGAGATTTCGAGAGACTTTAATAGTGCGTAATTGTTTCAGATTCTATCATCTCGTTATAATATTTTGTAGGTTTTTTATGCTATTATTTCTACAAAAAAAAACATTTTTCGAAGATATTGAACAATCAATTGAATTTTTATATTAAAAATAAATTTCAAAAGTAAACTCAAATAATTTATTTAATGCATTGATGACACTGAATCTAAATCGTCATGTTTATGGTTTCAAAATAATATTATGTAACTAATAATTAATGTTTAATTACGATTATAAACACTGTAAAATGATACTATAAATATAATATTGAATGAATGATTTTTCGGTTAATTTATCATGATATGGAAAGAAATTATTAAAATTTATTTAGGTCAAATATTATACCATGCCTGTCTTGCTAAAATAATTTAAATAAGGCAACACAGCGTAACAGTTCTTAAGGATAGTATTTTGGAGCGTAAAAAATAAGCTAGTATATTATCACAATTTATCGAAAATATTGCATCAGTTTTATAAAATTAAAAAAAAAATCTAAATTATAATTCTTTCAGTCAACTCTGCGGATATTGAATGCATTTCATTTAGTTCTTTCCCTCGCTTTCTTTATTCCATTCAGCGCACCTAGATTGCTTAAAAAAAACTCGACACGCCCATGCTCTGTCTCTCCGTTTCTTCAGATTTGAATTATACATTAGATTTGCAGAACTGAAGTACGCGTGCATGGAACACACTGCGCAACGTATTGTATTCATGCACTGTGCTGCTCGCGCTTACAAAACAAATGTATGAAAATTTAACAATATTTTTATATTTTTACTGAGAGCAAAACATTCACTGGATTTTTCCACAGAGGGTAAATTATAAATTAAGATAAATGCTAGAAGTTTCACGGAAACCAAGCCATTTGTATGGAAAGCGTTTATGGAAGTCTTTATAGAAAGACTCAGAGCTTATGACCTGTGTGAGCTGGCTAAAGTGATCACCTTACACAGTGCAACGTCCACCAATTCCACCGTAAGCACATCCACACATTACCAAAATTTTTTAAATTGTGTAATGTTCTAAATCAATTTTTGCATACGTTTGATTGGACAATTGATGAACGTTGCTTTGTATAAAGTGATCAATTAAGCCAGCTCATAAAAATGTTAAGCCCTGGGCCACCCTTCAAAGACTTTCGAACACGATTTAATAGCTTCGTCTCTGTGAGACTTCTATAATTTATCTTAAATATGTATATTTGTTTTGCAGAAGGTAGTTTATCGTTAAATTTCGTTAAATATTATTGGTATACTGCTCGGGCCACGTTTGGGAAAGCCTGGGGAAGTAGAAGAAGCCGCGTTCCCACGCGGTTCCCGCGCAGTTTCCACGCGATTCCCGCATGTCTGAACGTGCACTAAGGGCTTGTTCAGACACAGCGGGAACCGCGCGGGTCTTATTTATGTAGGTTTGTATGTAATCGTTCAGACGTAACCGCGCGGTTAATCAATCCGCGCGGTGCCCGCCACTCAACCGCTAGAAAAACCGAATATTTCACTGAGAAGCAAATCTCGACGTTCCGCTAAAGTCGTATCCAGCGTCATCAGGAGCGCGTCCTATCACCGCGGAGGTGTATACACTTTTATATATATAAGACTTTAGCAGAACGTCGAGATTTGCTTCTCAGTGAAATATTCGGTTTGTTTAAAATATCCGTTTTATTTAACACCAATCAATTTATTCTATGTTCACCCTTCTAAACGATTTAATAAATTTATTTTAACCATAAAAAAATTCTTCTTCTTTTTTGTTCTGTTCTTAGCAGAGCACTTGTAGTCACCATGGTAATGGTGAAACCAGCGCCATCTTTTCCGATCTGCGGCATTCCTGACGGCTTCTGCGAACCATTGATGACAGACTTCAGACTAGCCGTTCAGATCAGATGTTGATCGCCACCACCGTAGACCCTTGTCGCTGTACTTTCCTTGCATTGCATATTTGCATATTGTGGAATGTCTGAATTATTACAGTAGGCGCATTTGTATTGTGGAATATAGGCGCTGCCCAACAGGTATTTATTATAAAATCAAGCTGTTTGTTCTGTGAGCTGTTTGTACGGCATACGCTGCCAGCACCGCATCTCTGATGCATCATCTATCTTGATCATACCTGCACTTCTTGATCAAGGAATAAACGTATAATTTATCGAATAACTAATTAATTAAAAAAACAACAACTTCTCATTTTATTTTCTCCAGTGTTTCAATTAAAATTTTACAGATGAAAAATTTTAGAAAATGATATTTAATTATTCCTAAATTAATTTCCTAAAAATATTTGTATTAAAATCTATTCTCATACTTATATTTTACATCGATATCATTTCTATCAATGCAGTCAAATTCCAATATATTTTAATTTTTATAAATAAAATGGGCAGCCCTCGAAGCACAGTGGGCATGACACTGGATTCTCACGTGGATTCCGGGTTCGATTCCCGGTGAGGTCACAATTAATATCTGTGATTTATTTTAGTCTGGGTGTTTTGTGATGTATTTTGCTTCTGTAAATGGGCCTCTTGGCCAGTTGAAGCGTAAAATTAAAAAAAAATATTTCGGATTAGTTTCTTATCTCCTTATTTTCCGTGGCCGGTTGGATTTAATAAGTAAACTGAAGTCATTAGAAACAAAGTACAACATATAAATTTGTTTTAATACAAATTTATTTAGCACTCTGTATATTCATCACACAAATCTCACTGTCGGATTTTATAATACGTCAGTGTGGAATGCAAGCAATTTAATAATTGTTCGTATAAATTATTCAGCTAAATTTCTCCGTACAGTTGGAATCCGCCCGCTAGTATATTATTCATTCCGATTGAGTGCAAAATTATATCATTTGCAAAGTGTTCTAAAGGTGGTTCAACAGTATCGCGTGCTGACGACACGCAAGTAGCGTGATTTACACGTGTCACGGGGCATGTTCGTTTCGTGAATAAAAAGTCCTGAAAATATTTGCAAGAGGGTAATGGCGGTGGGTTCGTGACTGGCCCCCGAGGGTTGAAACGGTGTTTGAAATAACTTCAATGAAATTTTATGTTTCAATACAGCTCTTTGGAATCATATTCGTGTGTATTTTAATTTTAATTTGTTTATAAAGTAGATGTATATGTATATATAAATATATATATATATAATAATAGATATATAGTATATATATATATACGTATATAATATAGATATATGATATATATATATATGTATAGAGCTGGCACTAGACCGAGATGAGTGAAGAAAGACTCTTAAGGGGGCCAAGACCCAACAGGGGTTGTAGTGCCAAGAGTGATGACGATAATGACAGTATTTATATAATAGTGTTTTATATAATAAATTAAATCTATGTTATTACATTTTAAAGACATTAAAATCCCCATAATATGAGCCAAAAGCTCGAACTTATGGGGAGAGTATTTACAAGCCAAATTAAAGGACAAAACTATTTAAAACTAGTAATATTAGGTCCTTACATATGAAATTGATGTTTAGTATGGGAGGAACATAAAGCCGATTTTTTTTATTATAATATATTTATTTAATCAAAGTATGTACCATTGCTATCTATGCACTTTTGCCATCTCATAGGTATTTCATCGATCCCTTTACTAAAAATCAAAAAAAAAAAAAAAAAAAAAAAAAAAAAAAAAAAAAAAAAAAAAAAAAACCATTCGGAACGGAACATAAAAATTCTCTTTGACGCGGTTTGGGAAACTGGGTGGCCCCATCGTCATAGTTTGAAATTTGTTTCCTTTGCAAGAAGTTATCCAAATTTTGCGAAAAAAAATGGTAATCTGTTGGGGCAAGGTCCGGAGAGTACGGTGGATGTCTTAGACATTCCAATTGAAGCTCCTCTAATTTGGTAGCCGTCTGTTGTGCAGTGTGTGGTCTAGCGTTATCATGAAGCAGCAGTGGCCTAGAGCGATTAACCAGCCTCGGTTGTTTAGCAGCTCGCTTTTCCATCATGGTTTGCAGTTGCTGACAATAGACATCTGCCGTAATCGTCTGGCCAGATTTAAGAAAGCTGTATTGAACGACACCAGCACTAGTCCACCAAACGCTCACAAGTAACTTTTTTGGAGTCAATTTTCGCTTGGGGCATGGTTTGGCTGGTTCGGCAGGGTTCAGCCATTGCGATGAGCGCTTCCGATATCGTACAGGATCCACTTTTCATCACAGGTAATGATTCGATTTAAAATCCCTTCATTATTGTGCCGGTTGAGTAATGCAACGCAGCAGTCAACGCGCGTTTGTTGATTTGCTTCACTCAATTCGTTAGGTACCCACCTTTCAAGCTTTTTCACCTTACCAATTTGCTTCAAGTGGATTAAAACAGTTTTATCACTAACACTGCAGCCTGCAGCTAACTCGGATGTGGTTTGCGATGGATCCGCTTCCACACTAGCCTTCAATTCTTCAATATCAACTTTGGTCTCCGGCCGTCCACGGGGCTTGTTCTGCAGGTCGAAATTTCCAGAACGAAAACGTTGGAACCAAAAACACACTGTGCTTTCTTTTGCGGCACCGTCGCCATACACATCATTAATCCTTCGAGCCGTTTCTGCAGCACTGGTGCCACGGTGGAACTCGTACTCGTAAATAACGCGATATTTCAAGTTTTTTATTTTGTAAACTGAGTGACGCAAAGAAAAAAACAATTGAGGAAAAAACAAATGAATTATAATTTTCAAAACACAAATACATGAGTAAATAGCTGCATAAATTTGGATTTGGAATTCCTAACCAAAGAGAAGATATTTGAGATCAAATTTGCCAGTACGGCAAAACGCCAATTTCATTTGTAAGGACCTAATATTTATTATACAAAAACCATTTAAGACATGTGGGCAGTATTACAATACATTGTTGTCCAAAATCAAAGATTTGACTTCTTTCTTAAACAGTTCGTATTTTGGAATGTTTTATTATTGAAAATTCTACAAAAACGTATCATACCATTCAACTCCCAAGTATGCGTAGTGATGTTGTACCATGGTGGTTCTTAAAGTTTGTATCTTTATTTTCCTGTTTTGTTCTATGTCTATTACTTATACACTCTAAGGGGTGGGATTTATTTATAAAATAATTTTTATAAATTTGGCATAGGGAGTTAGTTTTGTATTTTTTGTGACTGCATTTCTCTGAGTTAGTTCTTGAAATATATTTGCAGTATTTTTCATTGATATTACATTTTTAAATCAAGTCGCAATTTTAGAACGTACCTATTATATTATTTTATACAAATAGGACGAATATGTGAAAAATTTATGAACGGTATAGTGAAGCATGAACAAATTTGAATTGAATGTAGTGCATACTGTGGCATAGTAGATAGAATAAAGAAAGGATCGCTAAGACGATTTGGTCATATAGAACGTACGAGCGAGAAAAAGGCGATAAATGAAAGTAAGGAAACATAAACAGAGAGCGTTCACGAAGAACCTGCCATAAGACGATCATCTGGCAATACGAGTAAAATTCTCAATTTTTTCTCATAGATTCTCCTGCATTTTGTATTATATTTTGTATGATAACGTACCAAATTAAGATTATTCAGTAGGTTTCATATATTTAAAACAAATGTATATATGTATATATATCATGACTAAATTATTTAATCAATTAAAAAATTCGAAAACCAACGAGGTTTTAGAAATACAGAAAACTACTCCACTTTCTGGGCTTTATATAACTCTATGGAGCTGTGACATCCCTTTTTTCATTAGGTAGGTACTTTTATAAAATGTACTAATATATACATATAAAAAAATATGTATTTAAATATTTTTGTTTTGCAATATGTACAGGGTACCTCAACGCAAGTAGCAAAAACTTCGGGGAGTTTTCTTCATTCAATTTTGAATAGAAAATATTCTCTAGACTTTGGGTGAAATGTCGATACGGAGATTAGCGACCTCAAATTTTGCATTTTGTTCGACATTTCTGGTTTATCTTTTGTAAAACATTTGACTATCGTGAAAGTAACTTATATAGAATATTTTAAATTCTTCGTTACAATCAAGTTAATCAGTAAAATAATTAAAACCAAACCAAATAAATTAATCAAGTAGAAAGACATACAGAAAAATCAAATCCACGAAAAAATATTTGGCTGCTACCGGGATTCGAACCACGGATCTCCTCCTTTCTGTGGCAGGCGCGTTATCCGTCATCGTGGTACAGTATGTGAAAAGCTTCTCAACCACTACCTACCTTGCTTGGTACATGTAAATACCTGTTCTAAGGTAGATAGATTTTTTCTATTCAACATACTAATTATCATTTTAAAGTAAGAATAGTAAAAATGACACATATAATCACTTTGTGTAAGTAAAAAGCATAGAAAAAAGGAAAGAATATATAAAATATAACTGTATCCCATTTTGGATTGGATAGTGCTATATTTCCTATAAAATCTCGAATTCATATACTGAATAAATAATCCTCATTTACTGCATTCAAAATAATTTATTTATATATTTTCTATTATTCACCTCATACGTAGAAAATATATAATATATTTGAGTCTTAATAAGAAAAAAATATTTTTCTTTCTTTTTTTTCAATTCTCTTTTTAGAGATGCACGAGATTTAGAGCAAAACTAAAAATATAAAATTGCGCAGATATTTTTAACTCCCGCGCTTTGAGGCTGTGTCGTAATAAAACTTGATGAATGTAGTTCGGAAAGGAACCACCGCTCTGATCTAAATCCGATATGCAGGCCGGGTCCATGAAATAATTAGAGGCCTGTCTCTCATCGTCAGCGGCGTCCGGAAATCGGCCCAACAGATTTATCTTCTTCGCGAGCTGCCGAGGAAAGGATGTTTTTGAATCATTTAGTAGTGATTCCAGGTCTAGATGCTTTTAGAATGTGGTATTTAATTGAATTTGATGATACTATACAAAAATACTTGGGTCATGTTCTGCGAAGTGATAACAATAGGCTACTTCAATTAATTATGAAGGGCAAGATGGAAGAAGGCCGAGGAATAGGAAGACGACAGATGTCATGGCTCCGCAATATTCGTCACGGCATCAGGGACGTCGGATATACCAACAACTCTTCATTTGTAGATCCACAAATTCATTTAACGTAAATTAAAACCACACAGACATTTTTATCTCGACTATACGGGACATTTAACGAAAATTAACTTAACAACCGCACCCTAACTAGTTGACTTAATTTATACTTGCATATACTCCCATACTTCTTTCTTTTATCGTAATCCTACACCCCACTCCACTCTTCCCACCCCTTATCAATATATAATCAATATATATATATACGGATAGGAATATCCGCCAAGACTTCTCCACAACCAGCCACAACTACCCACCGGTGGTTATAGTGGTGGATAGTCCTTGGTGTCACATCGAAAATATGCGCGTTTGGTGGGGGTGGCTGTGTGTCGATGGGAGTGGGTGACGAAAATGTGCTTTCTAGCACATTATTTTGTTATGGGAAGGTCGCAAATGCTTCAGATTGTTTCAAAATAGGCGCGCCGACTGTCTCGGTGAGTCTAGAAGGTTCTGGAAAAACCTGCTCTAGAAAGTTCTGGAAGCAATTAATTGTCATTATGTCACACTGCTAATATCTTTAATAATTAATCTAAAGTGGAAAGTTATAATTGGCATAATTTACTATTTCTTATCTCTTGTACGTTAATTTAAAATTCGCTGTTAACTTTTTCTAAAATAAATAAATAAATATTCCGGACTACGGCAGACAGAGATGCCTTTTCCATAGAGATCGCTAATGTCAGGGGGGACTAATACGGTACAAAGAGAAGAAAAAAAATGTTAAAATAGAAAGATAAAATTGAAACGGTTACCTTGTAAAATGTTGTTGTAAAATGCCCCGTGATCCAAAGGTCGCGGGTTTGAACCTCACTCCGTATCAGCAAGTTAGTACTATTTTCATAGCAAAAGCGTTTAGCTTAGTTTGAAAATAGAAATAATATTAACCTAATAAATAATAATAATAACCTCAATACGCAGTATATTTCATTTATTTTTTTTGAATGAAAATATTCGATGCTTCTCTCCATTACCGCGATTCGTAAGAAGTCATAATATTCTTTATTCACAAATCAATACGGACATATTTTCGGCAAATCGAAATTCAAAAAAACATTTTATTGCAAATGACAATAATAAGATCATTGATGTAGATAAAACAACACACAAATAAAACAGCAAACAGATAAAGCAACATATTTTTAGCATTATACCTTTAGTAATATAATAATGTAACATAATATGATATTATTTAGATGACATTATGTTATATAATCTATGGGCATGTCATGCCTGTGTTTGTGCTAAACTAAATAATAAAAAATAAAATAAATAACTGTATTTGGCATTAGCAAGTTTTTGCGTAAAAATACGTTAAGAATATTACATGCAATAAATATATTTGATAAAAATATAATAAGATTGTACAATAATTAATAATTGTTGCAAATATTTTGTGGAAACTCATTTTTATAAATTTTGTAATGTTTGTTACATCATTTTTAATGGAGAGTGACTATTCCTCTCGAGACTATAGTAGTAAATATAACTATAACGTATGTGAATAACGATGTTGAATTTAATGTAAATTAAAATAATCTATACAAAAAATGAAAACCGTATGAAACAGTAATACAGTGATGTTTTTATTTAAAAAATCAATATCGGTAAATCATCTTTATAAAACTTATATAAATAAGTAATAATGTATAAGTTCTAATCCTGGAAAATAAGTCTAGATAGAACGTGGAGATGCCAGCTGCAGTTCCAATTGACTGAAATAGTGGATAAGTTCCTGCAACAAGAATACAATAATACATGCAGGGTGTCTCACAAGTAGTAGCAAAAACTTCGAGAGCGTCTTCTTCATGCAATTTTGAGTACACTTTGATTGCAAAGTCGACAGTTACAGAGATAAGCGACATCAAAATGTTAATTTTTTAATCAATATTTCTAATTTATTATCAGTAAAATATTGAAGTAGGTATCACAACAAAATGCATTCGCTTTAATTCAAGATAAATAAAATGACAAAAACCTTTTGAAAAAATTATTTTTTTAATTTCTGCAAGGTTTCAATAATTTTATTCGTCTTGTATCAAAGCGAGTAAATCTTTAATATTCCATATATATTATGTATTGATAAACCAACGTTTTGAACGAAATGATCGAAAAAAATCAAAAATATTGAAAAAAAAATACAACTGTGATGACGCTTCTATTCGTAAATGTTGACATTTCACCCAAAGTGTAAAGAATCTATTCAAAATTGCACGAAGAATATAAAGATATTTTTATTTTTATCTTCAAAATATGAAGTGTAATACTTGTGAGATTTATAAGTATCAAGAATAAGGGGTTTATTTATCTTTATTGGAAATAATACTAGAAAGCATCAGCTTCTAAAAAACTCAAAATACAGTAGATTATATTAATTTTCATGCTTGAGTATATCGCCGCCTATGGTTAAGGGTCATAAATTCCCTCCCCTAGTCTGGCAGCCATAATTTTAATTAAAATTAAAAATAATTGTTTCAAAACGCAGGCCTGAAGGTAAAATAAATAATGAAACTATTTTACAGTCATTATTTTATGAATGTCCGAGTTTGTTTATGAACATGGTCACATCGTGCATGGAGAAATTATATTTTTAAATTAAAACCGAACGTTAAATGCAGACTATGTACGGTTAGAGAGTAGTCATTTCCTTCAATTTTTTTTATCTTACACGCTCGACCACGATGACTTTCTTACGTAGTTAAAATCACACTATTTTGCTACAGGCAAAGAAGCTAGAACATAATATTTCTCTGTCCTGATACTTTACTTTTACCACTTTTATATATCTTCTCATGCACGTTTTTCGGTCGTTGCAGCTGTTAACAGGGCAATTCTCCATATTCGGTTTACCTTGATCAAACCATCACAGACAATATTATATTTGATTATTCTTTTAAAAAAAGATTTTCACACGGGTATCGAGGCGACGCCATTTCACCGCATTCAATCTACTTTCATTCCTCGTTGCCAATTTCAGCTTTCGTTTTCATATTTTAGAGTACCAGAATTCTATTGTCCTCCCCTAATCCCTAATGGTGATAATTGTATCAGGCATGATAACTTGATATTAGATTTCTCACTCTGAAAAATCTCACCGATAATTATAATTCTTTAGCATCTCATACAAATATATTTTTAGATAAAGTAGCACGTTTTGTTTTTATTTTATTTTAGAGCTAATTTAAAAAATGTATTATCATTATAAGAAGGAATGTATTAACCTAAATCGCGGTGAGAGTAAAATGAGACGAGGCTGCATTTATGCTGGGATACAACTGAGTGTATATTCGACGCGAAGCACAGAAAATTACCGCGCGCAGAGTAACGAGGATCCATTTGTTTTGATACGCGTACTTCCAAAACGCAGCCGGGTATTTGAACATTTTTGCGATGAGTTGTGCTTTTGTGATGGCACTCTGCAAGGACCGAAATGAAAGCATTAAGGGATGTAGGCGTACATCGGAAAACCAGACAAAGGAAAATGATCCCATTGTAATGATGCTGCGGGTGTGTAACGAGAGATGCGAGCAGGGTGGATCAGCAAACTCATTTTCCAATATCGATTCGGATGGTTCAGAAGGATGTTTCCGATAGGTTATATAGGAGCAGTTGATTTTAGCTACAAGTAGTTAGATTTTCAATGTATTAAATAAATTTAATAATTATTTTGTTAATTGTATTATATTATTACTCCATAAATAAATATTACTCTACTATAAATATTACTCCACTGTAATCATACTATAAAACGGAAATATGGTTATTTATTTACTTCAAAAAATTAACAAAACTTGGTATAAACCTGATTCGTATGTATCCGTTTCATCATCAACCACAAAAAAATTGATCTCAACTCATCTATACGAAATCTTCTTCATTGGTCTTCAAAACATTCATGTTTTATGTCTTCAATGTCATTAGCTTATTATCTACATAAATTCAAATTTTATAGAGTTTGTTGATATATTGATCCTCAGTCACCTTAGCACTAGAAATTTAAATTTAACTCTTTACCTAATCATGGCCTTCCAATCCGTTCAACTGACAGTACTAAACTATCCATCTCCGATCATAATACTGAATTATTCACTTATTCTTGAAGTGCAGTCGGCTTAGACATAGAAACTACTGCTAATAGATTCTATTCCAATCTAGAACTACGCACAGAAATCACAGATCATGATTCTCTCCAAAAGCAGGCTAAAGCAATTGTACCATTTCCAAAACTTATAAACCTCTCCTCGTACCCATCCACCTCCTACTCTTCTCGATGTCATATTCAACAAAATTGTGTGGTTGGATCTTCTATATATATCTATATATATAATATATATTATATATAGATATATACATATATAAATAAAATGATAAATAATGTAATAAATAAATAACTATAAACCATATTGTTTATTTTTGATATCGATTGGTTCTAGTACCATGATATGATGGACAGTACAGACGCAGATATATGTCTCATATAAAGTGGTAACAAGACCGGAAAAAATAGGTTAATAAAAAAAAATCAGTGCAATTGCACAAATAATCAATATTCTTTTATTCAAAGTATGTGTATTGAAAATAATAATTATTTTTAGCAACAACGTTAATGCTAAAAGCGTTAGAAAAACATTTGTCGTTTTTTGAATTCCGCACAATTATTTTTAAGATTAATTTTGAGTGAAATAGAAAAAAAAATACACAGTCTAATTATTGCATATCGAATTAGTACATTTGTATATACGAGTATACATGTTTTTTTATAAATTTTGGAGTATGGTTGATAGGATGAGTTATGAAACATTATTGAAATAATAAAAATCTTATTATATCAGTAATAAATTTTAATACCCCAAACAAATGTTTTAATTAAATATTTAATATAAAATATTGCTTCATTAAACCATTACATAATTAACATATCTTTCTATATTTATACGATTAAAATGAAGAAATTAGTATTGATATTTATAACATATACTTTTAATATTATGCATCTATGCATGATTTATATATCATCATTAATTTAGTAATCAAATATAAAACTACCATTATTTTCTCTTTATTTTCATTATTTTTTATTTTCAAATACGTCAACCTCCTTTTTCGCCAATAGCAAGTAGCACTTTTGTTTTTATTCCCCTCAAATCAAACTTACTTGTAGGTGGAGATCATTTCTAGGGTATATATCTAGGGTGATAAATTTATTCTTTATGGTTTAAATTTTTTTATTCTTTCTCGTTATATTATTCTTAACATGCCTGAGTTTTTCAGCTAATAGTTAAGTTTCTTTTTCTTTTGTTTAAATTTTGTATTCTTTTTAGTTGCATTATTCTTAACATGCCAAAGTTTATTTCATTACATATTTATCATTATTAACATATTTCTAAAAGTGGAGACCTATAATTGGCCCTCTATATTATATTAATGTTTTCTTTGCTTCTTTGTTGTGCTGTTGGTCTTCCGTGAATACTAAATAAATTAAATTAAATTAAATAAATAAAATCAATGAAAAAAAGTAAAAAAAAAGCTAAACATCTTAGATTTATTCAGTGAATTATAAAATCATAAAATATAAAGTTTTCAGGTTTATTTTGACACTTAAAATTTATTGTTCTTACCTGTCAGCCTAGCTGACCCGTAGTCTGATTTTTTAAAAAGTAATGAATTATGAAAATCAATAGAGTTTATGTTTAAAACATAATTAATTTATCGCCAGTCAGCATTTTATTGTTAATAGAACATTTTTCAACATACAATATTCAATTTATTTAACCAAAATAGTTATTCTTTGATGAATGTGTTGAATATGGAAAAGTGACGAAATATTTAGGAAATAAGTTTTAGTTTGTTAATACGACATTGATTTGGGTATAATACCCAAGAGGAATAAAATTTTGTCTTTCTCGGAAAACAATCCACTATTTACATTATTTATATTATGTAGATATTGAATTATGTTTTTTTGTTGGCTGACATTCGCAATAAAATAATATCATTTTCTCTACTCGATTCACATTGACCCTTTAATTTATTCTTGTTTTATTTCACACAAAAATAAATTTATTTATTCCTTCTTTTTCTATTTTTTGTTATTACCAATAAAATAAAATTGTATTTTTACCATTATGCTCACCTCAGAAGATGCATACAAATCACATGCTAAAAAAATATTCCTCTTATTATTATTATTGTTATTTTACAAAAATATTTTTGTTTAGTAAAATATAAATGTATCTTTTTGTCTGTAATGAATAAAAGGATTGAGATATTTAAATATGTAAATCTAATGAAAACTGTCAGATTATTTAAAATTAAAATTGTATTATATTATAAAGAAATATATAAAATAATTAACTTTTATAATTTGCTGGCAATGATAACTCAGTTTATGTATAAACTAGCATAAGGAAATCGAACTTTATCATGTTTTTATTTTAAATTTGTATTAAATTTGCCCTGCGTATGACGATATGTCTGCTGGGGTAGCCATGTGATGGCCATGTATCAGTATATCTAAAGTATATCAAATATCCAAGACATCATTTTTGATGTAAGATTGTTAGGCAAAATCTTGTGAAAAATTGGAGATAAGATAAAAAAACAGTAAAAAAAACTTTATAGCTGATAAGATTTTATTGAATTTTAAATCTGTCAAGAACATACTGTGTAACTTACAACGATTCAAATTGATAACCTCTGACTGGTGTTTTCAATAATTGTTAGCTTTAACTCAACCACCGTAGAATTGTTATTATTTGCACTGTAGTATTGAATAATCTGTTGTTTATATTTTTATATTATATGTCATAATTCAAAAGGCTTATCATACCACCATTTTGCCATCTTAATACCGCCGTCTTCCAACTCTGAACTTGTTAGTTATCTGCCGAGTTATGACAACGGCTATAATAACCGTTGTCCGGGCATGCATGTCTCAAATTGAAACCTTCTCAGTATCTTTCAAATATGGGCATAATCTCCAAAAATTACAGATTTTTCTGGAAAGATATTGCAAACTTATCCAAGGCAATATCGCTCAGGTAGACAAACGGAATAATTTTTTCTTCTTCGAAAACAGCAAAATAAATTTGTGGTTACATTTTTAATAATAAGTTTTCACCACTTTGTATTGAAATATCAATATGATTCAGAGCCCCTGGCCATGGGCTCTGAAACATGTTGATATTTTCAATGAAAAAGTGGTTAAAACTAAGTTTATTTTTATTAATTGTAGGAATAATTTTTATTTTACTGTGATGTAGTTTTGGTGTTATACCAAACTATTAATCGTCAATTTACTATATCAAAAAATATAATAATTTGTTAGTAAAACTAATAATTTTTAATGTGAATCTCAGTGATGAGTTTTTATATTATTGATGGAGTTGGCGTTTACTTTGTAGAGATTATTCAAGATGACAGATTATTATTAATTATATTAATCTTAAAAATGTTTTCACGACCACTCAGAATCTTCTGATTTGTGTCTGCTAGGGTGTTATGCCGTCTTTACGACCTTTCTGGCCGAGTTTCAGCTTGCCTCAAATCAGCTCTGATGATGGACCCTGCAATGGGATCCGAAACGTCGCTCAGAAAGGTAGTAAAGCACGGCATAATACTCCAGGAGACAAAAACCAAAAGTATATTAACCTTGTTACCACTACTGAGTTTAATACATTTGACTTGAGTTTCGACAGGTGAAGTATTAAACAGTTAGATTTTCAAACAGACAAACTGGTCGATGAGAGATTCTGTTTCTCTCGAAACTAAGTAGTGGAAATATAAAAAATATACATTAAGCTCAGTAGAGGTAACAAGGTTAATATAATTCATAATAATCTGTCATATGAACTTTAATTTATAACATGAACACATTTTAATTAATTTTTGAAATATTTTGTATTTCCTGCAAATAGAAATGAAAAGTGTTCGGTTTAAAAGGTAGTCTTCGTGAATTGATCTGATGAAATAAAAGAGTTTAAATAAGATTGGTTAATTTATTATAATTGATTGAAACAAAAATAAAACATCACCGAGAAGATTTCGGTTTCATCATAAGATGATTCTTAGACATACAAATTATTTTACATTACATTAATTGATTACATATTATTTGGTACTACTTGTTTGTTTCATTAATATTTTGTAAAAATAAACAAAATATTTTTTAAATTATCAAACATGAATTTAATATTTACATTTTAAATAATATATAATAATATACTGCACTCAAATATATATTTCATTTATGTCATGAAACATGAGTATACATAGAAAAAAACAAATACATTATAGACATATGTATAAGTTAAAACTTACAGGTATGATTGTATATTTATTATTATTCGTATTTTTATGTACACAGGTTTGATATTTATATAAAACAAATATTGTATTTAAATGAAATGATAAAAATCGCCTAAATATTTTATATATTTTTGAATCTAAGAATTATGTGATGTTGAAATGTGCGAAATACAAAATGAAACTAAACCGATTAAAAACCTTATTCAAAGTACCCTCTGCGAGTCAATTGGATACATTATGATATCCACGGTGTTTACGCAATTTATTATCTATTCACAACATTTCATATTTCATTAAAAGTAATTAATTACAATAATGTACATTTCACTTACGAGGTTAAAACATTTCATTCATTGAAGCACTGTTAAAAATACTATACAAAAGTACTTACAAATGTTTGAACGTATAACTTTACACACAGTATTGCCATCTATCCAGAGAATCACACGCGCGAGCGTCTATCTATTTTATATTTTATAAGTGAAACATTTTAACATGAATCTTATTTTTATAAAAACAGTACGCAGTAATTATTAAAAAGTACATTATTTCTTTAATATAAAAATCAGTCGATTTTATATAAATAGTCGTAAATGTGGAAACCGCGGCAGACGAAAAAACGAACACATCAACGTAACACACATCAAATAACACATCACATCCGCCGCGCTACACCGTGGTCTCCACCAGTTCGAGTTCTTGTCAACAAAAACTGTCTTTCCCTTCTATATACATGTCTTCCGTCGACGGGACGTACACCCCTTTAGAGCTGCCGTATCTAGATCCCGTGTTGTTGTGATGCGTCCCGTACCTACCCAGGGTGCCCCCGTATCTGAGATCCGGCGTGTCCTTCATGTACCTGTCGTCCGTGTGGGGATCGTATCTGTTGTCTGCCATGTTGTACCTCGCGTCATTGAGGCCGTATCTCTCGGCCGTAGAATACTTTGATCCCATACTGTACTTGTCTATCGTGGCGTACTTCTGTGACGTACCGTAATTAGGCTCATTGGACACGTACGTGTCGGCGCTAGGGATGGGGTAGCGTCCTATTCCCGTTCCGTTCGAGTGCATGTGGTTCACGTGGAGGTGATTATTCGCGCTGGAATTGGCTTCCATTTGGGCTTTGATCTTCTTCTTCTCTCTGTGTTTGTGCTGGCAGAATCTGATGCACATGGTGAAGATTATGGGGATTATCAGGAGACAGAAGGCGCCGGCTCCTATGAGGACGTAAAGGAAGGGTATTCCGAATTGAAATGCGCAGTTAGAGTCCTCTTCATCGAAACTGGAGGGGCAGTGGCTTACTCCGTCACACCAAAGTGTCGCCGATATACATGCGTTGAGCTCCGGGCATCTGGAAATGAACAACAATTTATTAATTACATTTTAAGGACACGCATCGAAAAAAATATGGTTAGACATTTTCATTATTTGTTTTTTTTAACCATATTTATAATCATTATTTTAGAAAAATTTATTAATTACACAAAAGGTTTATATAAACTTTATATTTGGGATAAGTTTTTATCACCATGATAATGGAATTAGCATTTTCAAATCCCGTGAGTTTTAATAAATTAACTGGTTAAAATTAAATTGATTAAAAATTTGATTAATCACGAATAAGTTAACATAATAAGTTAATTTCATAAATATTTGTATGTCCTTCATGTATTCATAATTATTTTCATACTCTTATTCTTAATTATTCGGGGGCCAATGTTTTGAAAAGGCCGATTCGCCTTTCCCAGTCTCTGTATTTTAGAAATCAGTGCTCAGTCTACCTTCAGCTTAACGTAAAAATTTGAAAAAAATAAAATTCAATAAAAAATATTTTTATCGAAAAACTACACATTTTGTGAAATTGATCAAACGTATCTATATAAAATGTATTTAATCCGAATGTGCTGAATTTGAATGATATAATCGCAATAATCTAATTCATTAGTTTTTTAATATTCAAGAACCGTTTTATGGCATTGCCGAATATAATGAAATTTTCGTTAGTAAAATAAAACCTAAATGTATCTTTCGCTCTCCTTTCCACGCAAACTAAAAGGTCTCGGTAAAAACCTTCAAAAATGGGATAAACCGTACTTTTCGGTAATTACATTAGATGTGGGAAATATAAGAAAGAAAATAAAATAGGGGTAGAAATTTCTGTATAAGTTGCGCTGCTAATAAATCTCTCGGAACCTTACCGATAGAAAAAGAATAATTATGTTAAATTGATTATTTATTTAGTTTTACGCTAATTTTTATCAAAACTTCCATAAAACAAATATTATAAAATTTGTATGTAAATATATTTATGTACATAAATAAAATAATGTGTATGGATCACTACTACTCTACTGAAGTATAATTATTGCAGTAAAAATTTGATATCTTAGAGTGTAAAATATATATATTATGATATAGTATTTCGATAAGGCACGTACTAACAAAATATTGGTACACCACAATTTTTCTTTATTCAGCCATATCCATTTTTTTACAATATAAATAATTAGTTATAGGCTTATGATAAAATATGAAAACATTTTTAACTGTAATCAAACAGAATAGTGCTTTAGCAGGATAAAAAATATAATATTACGTTATGCCGCATCACACACATTAACAAGAAGTTACATTAACACGTAAACAAGAAGATTTATAAGTCTTCTGATGACATTTAAAATAAAGTGAAAAGTGGAAAAGAAAGAATTCAAAGCACATAATCCCAATTTAAAGTATCTTTGACCTGTTCTAGCATAAATATGTGACATTTCGAATGACGATAGGGTGTCGGCAAGAATATCAGCATCAACATTATGGTCAGCACAATTGAATTGTATGGTTTCCTTCACATATTTAAATACTATGCTGAGGCTATTTTTGCCTCTTTTAATGATACCTTTCTATTTTAAAATAGGAATATTAAGCAATATTATTATTAACGTAAGCATGCACATGCGATATTCTTCCGAATTATTTTACATTTATACAAAAATACGCCTGAAAATTATTGTTTCAATTTATAACTCCTTTTGTAGACCAGTATAATAATTTTGTTTGTTCTGAAAACACAATTACTGGATTCTGTCCACAGAGGCAAATTTATACGTACTTATTATTTATATTCTAGCGTAGTCCATTTGAATATGTGGAAGAAACTGATTTGGAATATATACAACTTTCAAAAATTTGATAGTGTTAATGCTCTTGTGTTGAATTGGTGAACCTTACATTGCATACAGTGATCATTTAAGCTACCTCATATAGGTCGTAACCCCTGAGCCAGTCTGTAAAGACTTCCATGTACAAAGTTTCTGTAATTTCTATTAACTAATTACATTGATTAGTGATTTTTAAAGATGTTTTATATCATATATACGGCATAAAGAAAAGCGAGTGTGAAGTAAAATTACTAAATCAAAAATGAGCGCTACGTTATAACTGTTGATTGCACCCGAAAGTTTATCTTGAGAATCCCGAGGAGGGCGGTGCCGCTGGGGGGAAGGGCGAGGGGAGGGGGATGAGGCAGAAATAAACTCATCAACTTAATGGCCCGGCGCGACATTTTTCACCGACGAGAAATAAAAATTCGTTTTTCCCTTCAGAGCGACTCGTTTTAAGCCCTAATTGCGATCGGCCTTTTCCACGTACTTTCCGCCTTTGGGGCGTAACGTTTTTATTTCAAATTACAAATGGAACGAAGAAAATAAAAGAAATACACAAAGGAACATTTAAAAACACGCGGGTCACAGGCATCAATTCTGAATATTTTTGTGACGTCACAGTCTTAATGTCTGTCCTCCCTGTTGTTAATGGATGTAATACAATACGCAAAAAATGCGAGAAATCAGTAAGATAAAATGAAAAATTATAAGATAAATTAAATTGATTCTTAATATCATTGAATGATAAAGTGATGGAACATTTTAATTAAAAATAATATTTTTTTTGAACTTTGTTACACCCACAATATTTGTGTTATAGCAGTCACTCTCATAATCAGGTATAATTAATAGATCAACCTTACCTAACTAAAATACAGAATTTTGTTGATCTTTAGGTTGGAAAGGAAGCCACTTAATGGGGAGGGTTTTTACGGACACAAATGTAGGATCGGAGAAGTATTATGAAATGTGAGATTCAAACGTGTATTCTGAGATTTTTAGGTTGAAAATTTAGGTTTCCCAGTTATTAATTATCCCTCTTTTATGAAAAACTGAGTGGGTGAGTTGTAATTTGTGACTATAGATATAATGGTTGATAGCTTGTTGGTTAGGACTCTCGCCTCGTGATCCAAAGATCGCGGGTTCGAATCTCACTCCAGACCAGCAAGTTAGTTCTATTTTCATAGCACAAGCGTTTGGCTTAATTTTAAAATAGTAAGAATATTGATGTGACACGTATTCCGTGTTCGCATCTCTATTTAAAAAAAAATGTAGTTATGTAATTATGTATCATTTTATTCGACTTGTATTAAAGGATTTTTGGACATGGTTGCTTGAACATTTTCAACTCATGATCAACGCATGAATCCACATGTAAAGATTTTGCTTCTAGCTACGAAGCACCCTGTATGTGACGTTAAATAAATAAGTGGATAAATAAATTTATATGTTTTTGACATGTTATGACATTTTTGGTTGAAGTTTCGGGTAGCATTACAGGACCCATCATCAGAACTGATGCCTTTTTGTGAGGGCTTGGACTTGTGATTAAGATATCTGCTGTACAGTATAGTTATATTTCGATGCCATTTATTTATTAGAATTTTAAAAATATACTTATGCAGAAAGAGCGAACGCCCAGCGTGTCGGGAGCTCCGGCGGATATTGCGCCGTATCGATAATTTTAATCAGCTTTTTTATAATCTTCCACTTTCGAGGGAGTCGGCGGGTAAATGAAAAATAAATAGTGATTTTTCTGCTCGAGAGTGCGCCCCTCATCGCGCGCAGATTAAGCGAGAGGGCGGGAGGCGGGAAAACCGAACGACGTAATCAAGTTGCGAGCACACACACAAACTTTGTGTCTTTTGCGTTTTTTATTGCGACTCAATATTTAAAATTTGAGCGAAGTAAGTGAAATATGTGTGGATGTTTCCAGGAAAATATTTCTTTGATGTTTATTACGGCCATCTTGTTTGCCGGATCCGAGATTTTTTTTTTTAAGATTAAGACATATTTTTCCAGCAGTCTTATGATAATTTTTTTGGAATTTAACTCATGTATACGTATCATCTAAGGAAATGTAGAGTTTTTTTTACGTATGTTTAAGTATATTTGACAGTAAAACTAAAAAGCCCTTTGTAAAACCATGATAAACCAATTATAAAAATGACTACGGAAATGGACAAGCTTTGTGATTGTAAAAGAAAGTAAAATTATGTTAAAAAATATATTTAAGATTAACTTGAAATGCTCTATTTTTATTATTAATAAAACATATTTCATTGTGCAATTTTACAACGCTGTTTTATTCGGCATGGAATATTTCTAGGTTCGAATACCACCAAAATAAATAGACATGAACTTACTAAAACCCATTGTCTACAATTTGACTCCACGTCTGGTGCCAATACGTACGAATTATTTAAAAAAAATCACAATGAGCTTGTAAATTTTGTAATAATTATTAAGAACTGTTGAAAAAAAAAAAATTTTAGTAAATAAGTCTCATTTTTTCTTGAGGGACTAATGTAAAAAAATACGTCATGATTATGCAGGTTTTTTTTCGCTGTGACCCATTCCCCTCTCCTAAAGAACTGGTTATGTATCTACATATTTTATACTCTGTGATAATAATCATGTATGTTTTGATAGATTTTTTAGAAAAACGTAGATTGCCTGCAAACAGATGGTAAGGAACGTATATGTAACGTTTTGAATGTAACAGGAACAGATGACACCAGCGAATGGCTACACAAAATTTATATTCAAATTAAGAAATATTTATGTATGACCGTATTAAAAGCTTCAATGCATAAAAATGAAAGAGGTTAGAATAGTCTTCTAGGAGAGAAGTGTGGCATTCTATCCTTTCTGAACGGGTAAGTTAAGTAATTTTATTTTATTGACAACCTCCCCCTACCACTCTAGCTGTCATTGAACGCCATCCGAATTTTATTCAGCTACACTCTAGGATCCTGAGTAAGGATATTGCTACCCCTCTAAATCTCTATTTTAATTATAATTAAAAAGTGAATTGAATCTGACTGCTACGTTTACAAAATACCTAAATATAATATTTCTACAGTTATACTCAAATCTAATTTACGTAAAAAATAAAATATTTTTTATGGTTTGTCTTTAATTTCTATGGTTTATTATAGTAGCATTATTTAGATAGTTGTAATACGAGAAATATTTTAGTTTTTCATTTAAAAATTTAACATTGAAATTTAACTAAGGGTATTATGTTATCTACTCATGTTTAACGTAAACGTCGATGTCAAAAAACCACCACTGAAAAATGAACTTTCGGGTGTACAACTCCATTGAAATATTCAACACTGAAATATTTTGTATTATGTATTATGTAAAATTGTACAATATCATGCAGTTTTAATAAAAATTTTTATGATGGCATATAGTTTATATAACTAAAGTTTGTTTTGTATTTTATTTTTTTGTTCTGTATTTCCCAGAAATAATATGCTTTGAATATGAGAGCTCTTGACTTATACGAAATACATTAATTAATTGAATTAGTTTATTTTTTGACACATTTAAACACAATTTATGATGAAGTTGCAATTAAAGCAAATTGTTCTATGATGATTGAAACGAATGAAATGAATAAATTAAAAAAATATTTTTTTATCACCGGAATACGAACCCAGAACCATTAAATATGAACTTAGGATAGATTTTTTTTAAGAAAGAAATTCCTACAATACAAGACGAAACGACAACATAAGACTAGCAAAGAAAAAAAAAACACCTCACAAAATTGTATGATGTATAAAGGTATAAAAATCTTCGAAAGCCTGCCTAAGGAAATTCAAAACATGGAGAATATAAGGAGGTTTAAACTGAAGTGCAAAAATTTTATTATAAAAACTTTTCAATGATTAGATGGAATGCAATATGTCTCAGTGAAATCATATATCAGCCCACACAACATTATGTGTGGAATTAAATTATTAAGATAAATAAATAAATAAAGATAAAGGCCAAACCATTTATATAAAGCAAAGAGTTAATAAATAATACAATGTCAAGCTGATCTAAGCATAATGAGTAAGATTAAAAAGGGTAAATTAGGTGGTTGAGTCATGGAGTTCTGGTACCAAAACTCTATGAAAGAGAAGCCTGGAGCTGGCAGAATATAAATGAAAGTAGGCTGAACTTCATTTTGGTTAATGTGTGGCTTATTCATTTTTAATAAACAATTAACAATTTAGGAAAGAATAACAATGAGAATAAGACTGAAATAAGCATAGTTAATAGGACTTAAAATAAGTAAGAATATCACATATACATTTAAAAAAATATGATTTAGATTATATACACATCTTTCAAAAATTTAATAATGTGTGGGTGTTCTTATGGTGGAATTGATGAACGTTACATTATGAAAAGGGATCACTTAAGCCAGCTCACACAGGTCATAAGCTTCGTCTCTGTGAGATTTTTATGATTTACATTAATTCGAATAAACAGTTTGCGTGATTGTTGTGAATGATGAGGAATGAAAGAATGAATTAGTAGGGTATAATAAGAAATATACGACGCGGGTGTTGATGGAAGACATGGTATAGCAAAGATACTGGGTAGGTACTGGAAGATGGTTCTATTAGGAGGCATCACAACCAACAAACTTGCATGGATAATGTATGAATGCAGACGAAGTGAGTTGCGTGTCAGAACATATGATTTTGGCACTCCATTCTCTCTGCCTATCCCTGATGGTAAGTCGGTTAGATTTTCTGCAATTGTTTTTTTTTCTATTTCTTTAAATTTATTTTTGTGTATAAATAAATAAATGTAATGCAATGAAACTAAAATCATTTTAAAAACATCTCTAAAATATCCACTTCACGTTGGGAGGAAGTATCAGAAAAGTATCGAGAATTAATTGATCTGGGATGTGGGTGGTCTCTGAGAAATAAAAGTTGATTGCCTTCGGTAAATCGGAATGAAACTGCTTCAGATTTACAAGACTTGGGCGAAGAGCTAGAAATAAAATTTAATCGTGTTTTATAGGTAATCCTCTTTAAAAGATAACTCCGAAGCTGTGTAACCTTTAAAAGCTTTCTATGATATTGAATAAAATATCGAAACTTTTTTTTTATTACAGCCAGCTTAACTTTGCTTTTGCGTTGTGTTGTTATTAAAAGCACCGTAAATCAACCAACAAAGTAGTATTAATAAAAAATATGACTTTAATATTAATTCTAAAGCCTCCTATATATTAAAGTTTATTGAATTAATTACCAAAGCAATCTAAAATAATAAAATAAACATTTTTTAATCGAAAATTTAAGATCATGCGTACCAAATATGAAAAAAACACTTAAATGATTCAGTTGTTTGTTTAAAATAAACAAATCTATCAAAAAATAAGATTTTTTGATTATTTAAAATTAACTTAATAGATACGAGAGTGTAGCTAAAATTCTTCTCCGTCCCTCGTTTCCATACGTTCTCTACATGATCACTCGAGGACTGAGTATCATAGTCTTCATGACATTCCACTCTCTTGACTATCACTATCACAGCATCCCGCAGAGCTAAGCTATCACCAGAAACTGCCTTGGTACGTCCAACGGGTACGGAATGTTCCTCTTTCTGCTCATCTTTCGATTTGGCCCATCAAACAAGCTATTTAGCTATCCTAGCTCTCATCCCTTCTCAGCGGAACGACGTTGGTATTAATTGTACACAAGCAACACAAAATTTATCAGATGTTAACTCTAATTATAAAAGTCAACAAAAACCTCCGGATTATTTTGTCGGGGCTTTAATAAAACATTCGTCACCATACAAATATATATACTCATATGGCTATTCGCGCATATGCCTGTTATTATGTTTTATTACGTTTTAAGTGAAATTATGTATTTTTTCCATATTGCATTTTCTTAGTGGTTTTCAAGCATCACTGTTTTTCAAATCTCAAATCGATCGTTTTTTACGACGTAAGTAGTGTATGTACAGTCTTAAATTAATATAATTTATGCAAGGTAGAGAGCAATTAGAACGACACTGTGGCGGAAGTATCAGTAATCTGTACTCAGAGCAGACGATTGCATTTGTGAGTATGTTTCTTATTATATGAATGTAGAACGACACATTTTTATAAAAGTAAGGAAATAAATCTAACTATTTGACCATTTTTTTGTAGTTTTGACCGGTATTTTCCCACTACGGAGTAATACTGAATACAAGAAAGTACAATAAAAAATAAGGGCGTTCACAGTTATTTTTAACGCTCCTATATACATTTTTATTTGCACAGATGTACAGAACCTTCCTATAAAGTTGATCTCAGGTCTTAAAATATTATTGAAATGTTTATATTTTGAACAGCAGGCGTCTATGTCTAGTTTATTACAAAACGATACAGTTACTGGGGTCGTGAAAAATACGCAACAGCAAAAATCGATTCAAAATTATTCCAGGCATGTGTTTGGAATGCGAATTTGATTCCTCGTCCGAATATCAAAAATAACCTTGCTTGCAAATATGTATACCCAGAATTTAAAAATGATATAAAAGATGCAAATAAAAGAAACAATTGAACACGACCCAATAAAAAAAGTGATTCGACTTGGATTTTTTTATTAGTTTGCAAAATTTCTCCGTTTAGGGCGGCAGTAAAAATGTCTATTTAATTCACGGTCGTAGATACGCCATTTGTTATATCCATCATTGTAAAGAAATAAACTACATTTGCATATATTTATATGTATACATATTAAATTGGCAAAATAATTTATTTGATGAAAATCCCACATGTGATATAATTGATAGCAGGTTATCTCCCCAAGGATAACAAATTTGTAATGGTTTTTCCAAAACTCAAAAATAGACGGACGTAAGTATTTATGTATGCGAGAAATTCTAAGGAAACTATCAAGATGTCAATATTTTTACATTGGAGGGTAAATGTTTGTTTTAATTTAATATTTGGATACTTTGAATAAAGGAAAGAGTAGATGTGTGTGAAACAAACTGATTTGTACCAAGTTTTAAAATAATATTAATAATAATAATAATAATATTAGTGTGTACTTATTTTAATTAAATATCTAATATTTATCGTGTCAAAATTTACGAAGTGTTTAATTTTATATAAAACAGGCCCGAACGAGTGTTTCATTTTGCCATATGCGCGCAACACTACTTGTGTATGCTTGTTTTATGTTGCAACGCAATGCAAATGGTTTGATGCACATAAATTAATGATGGATGTAAAGGTAAATTTTTTATTCGACTCAATTCCACTCAAAGCATTCCTCCAACCACCATTCCTTTTTTCGTCAAACATATTCATAGTTATCATCTCTTTACTTGGGCTATAATATTTAATACGAAATAAATAAATGAAATAAAGAGAAACACACAAATATCAGTCAAAAACAGTCGATTACTTCCCGAATAAAAATGGAATAATTTAAATAAGTGAATTAATAATTCAAAGAGAAACATATAACTATCAAATATTGACGACTTGTTAAGTCGCTGGGATAGTGAAATTGGTAACACGCTGTGCGCGAAACACAGAGGTCCGTGGTTCGAATCCAGGTTCCAGCATTTAATTTTTCAGTTTTATTATTTGATATTTGTGTGTTTCTCTTTATTTCATTTATTTATTTCGTATTAAATATTACGGGACTCGTTCCTTAAATAAATGAAAAATATGTTTAATAATATATATACTCTATTTGCAGTTTAGCAAAGAATACTTCCATTGTTCGGAAATCGACTAGCGAGAAGACGTCAAAGCTTCGTTTGATATTCTCGTAAACAGTCGATTACTTCCCGAATAAAAATGGAATAATATAAATAAGTGAATTAATAATTCAAAGAGAAACATATAACTATCAAATATTGACGACTTGTTAAGTCGCTGGGATAGTGAAATTGGTAACACGCTGTGCGCGAAACACAGAGGTCCGTGGTTCGAATCCAGGTTCCAGCATTTAATTTTTCAGTTTTATTATTTGATATTTGTGTGTTTCTCTTTATTTCATTTATTTATTTCGTGTTAAATATTATCATCATATATATAGATATATATAAATACACTATATTATATCTATATATATAAGTGATCTATATATACATGTAACAAAGCCAGACTTCTTCAATAGATTGCAGACACATTTTTGCCTAAATTGTGACTTTAAAAAATTCTAATTTCAATAATTATGGGATAAACTTTTGAAATTTAAGTTTGGATTTTTCAAATTTTTTCTTATTATTTATATTAGTTAGAATTAATATAGAGCATAACAGTTATGTTAACTGCGATTATAGGATTTGTGTTCGATTGTAATGACGATTGGATCACTAGAAACCTAGCATCCAACACCTAAATCTCACTTATTCTTACAATCGAATATAAAAACCTTTTTTTTATATATTGATTAAGCTCATAACTACTAAGAATACACAAGAAAGGAAACAATAACTTAATTTTTTTAAAGAAATAAATAATATTTTACATGTTTTATCATAAAACAAAATAACATCCCGTCGGTGTAAAATTCCCACAGCGCAAAACATTTTTTAAAATTATGAAATCAAATAAATTGTTGAAAAGTTCTTTATTTTCATCCTTCATTATAAATCATCCTCCAATTGATAGGCTGCCGCCCCTTGCCATTACTTAATGACAGCTAATAATTATGACGAAGAATGTGGCTTCCACAGGCTCAGGTGATTATGGAAGAATGTTAATGCGATCAGATCCCATAACTTCAGTCAAGGAATTCATCTAAACTGAGTCGTAAAAAATTTGGACCTAACCTAATTTAAATGACTTCATTCATAAACATATATGTATCTGTCCTGAATAAATTGCATAAGTTAACGTCGTATCCTTTTTTTATGTTTTTCTTATATGTTAGTTAACTCAAACATTTTATATGTTTGGAATTAAGAGATTAATCACAGCATTTGAGCTACACCGACGTGTGCCTAACCTAACCTAACCTAACCTAACCTAACCTAACCTAACCTAACCTGACCTAACCTAATTTAAATGACTTCATTCATAAACATATATGTATCTGTCCTGAATAAATTGCATAAGTTAACGTCGTATCCTTTTTTTAATGTTTTTCTTATATGTTAACTCAAACATTTCATAGGTTAGGAATTAAGAGATTAAGGATCCCAGATTTGAGCTACACCGACGTGTGCTAATTAATGAACGGGTTGACCACATTAACAACAAAAGGTATTCGATACTTAGTGATTGAAAGGTTAAGGTACGCCTTAAAAGCGTAATTTTAAGTACAAAATAAGGGCCGAATTCAGAGTCAATACTAAGATGATTAAAAGGTTAAGGTACGCCTTAAAAGTGTTGTTTTGTAGCGAAAATTACGCTTTTAAGGCATGCCTTAACCTTTAAATCATCTAAGCACTGGTTCTAAATTCGGGCCTGACACTTTTAAGGCGTACCTCGACCTTTTTAAATCATCAAGTATCGACTCTGAATTCGGGCCTAAGACGCATGAATACGTTAAAAAAAAAATATATATATATATATTTTAACGTATTTATATTGTATAATGTATTAATGTTTTATTTTAATGTATTATCGTAAATTGTAACTGTACTAATCACCTTGTCCTAAATGACTATCCATTAGGGTCATTCTGACCTGTCGATAGTCTTTAAATTAAAAAATAAAAAAATAAAAAATAATAATAATAAAAAATAAAATAAAAATAATAATAATAATAATAACAACGATGAATCGGTGGAAAGTTGCAAACTTTGTATTATTAGGGCTTGACGTTTTTAAAAACCGGGTTTAGAAAACAATTTTTTTCACTAAATTTGCATAATTCGAAAACCAATTTTACACGTTGTAATCCGGTTTTCAGAATTAGAAGTAATATTTATTATTTTAATTAAATGTTAATAAGGTAACAATCTAAAAAAAGTAATGGAGAAATCGATTAGGTTTCTTGAGAAATTTCAAGAAAAAATCTAATTTGCAAACACTGGCAAAGACCAAATTTTCTATATACGAGTCTACAAACTCAAAAACAAAATAAAGAATCTTCTATTTGATTCTCTAAAAAGTATATAATTCATATCCTTTTCCAGCGAAAGAGTGTTTTACATTTCAGGAAAATTTGTAACAAAACATTAGGACATCCTTCAATAGTCGATCAGAGCACGTTTTGTTTTTTATGTCGTATTTCCTGAAAAAAAACACCAATCAAATTATAAAAATACATTTTTTTTGACGATTTAGTTTTTCATTTAACTTTTTTTTTAGATTTCAATAAATTTTATAATATTAGATCTTGAATAAGTGGTTTTTTATTTATTAAATAGATAAAAAACCATTTAACCTATCTTCGGGTGGAGATGTACTTCATAGAAATGACATAGGTCTTAATAATTTAAAAAAAAACATTAAAAATAAATAAGAACTATTTACGTTATAAACAATTAGATTTATCGCGTAGCCCAGTTGTAGATTATGTTCCCCTTTAAGGGGGGGTAAGGTATTTTTTTTTTTGCATTTATTTTTATTTTTTTCACTGAATGCATAATATCTCAAGAATATTTTGTCAGAATTTCAAGTCGATTGGAACAAAATTGACGAAGTTATGAGTATTTTTTAGTGTCGGGCCTGGGTAAATATTGTATGGACTGTGACCATCCTTTGGAGCCATTAAGATCTCTCAATAGTTTAATTTAAAAATATGTATATTGTTTGTGTTCAAAGTTATACGTCATTAAATGTCGCGTGAATTAAACATCTTTTGCGTTACGTGTTTTGAGCAAAGCTTATTTCGGCGAGACCGAACAAAGTACGCAAACTTTTTGGGACGCCGCGGTTAGGTTATCGTAAAAAAGGAATAAATTAATTCCAACCACCGACAAATCACGGCTGATATTGTGAGTTTCGCCCCAACTTTGGAAGCCCGTCTGTGTAAATCAGGCTCGCGAGCGAAACCAGCCGCTTTCAAACTGTCTGACTCAGCCGAGTCTAGACCTCGCCACGGCCGTAAATTCCGTTTCGTGATAACTTACTTATCTGAGGTCGTTCAAGGATTGTTTTCATTTCGTACTCTAGCGAGAGTGTAAACACGGCTTACGCGTATCGTTTACATTGACAGATGCCTCGTAATTACAAAGGAATATTCATTGTTTTAATGTCTGCACTAGTCACATATCATGTCTGTACCAGTGAAGTCAGCCATTATAACTTCTTCTTCTTTTTTTGGACTGCAAATACTCGTAGAATGCGCTCTTAAGGGGGGGGTAAGGTTAATTCGTACAAAAAAATGCATGTTTTTGTGAATTTTTTGTGACGACACAGTTAAAATCTATTTATTAAAACCAATGGTACATTAAAGTATGATATTTGAAGAATATGTGTAAAATTTTTAAGACGAAATATTAAAAAATACGGCAATGGCAGCAATTATTCGGACGTGTCTCGGAAAAAAGTAGAATTGCGGTGTCCATCATAACTTCGTGCTAGATCATCTGAAATCAAAAATTTAAAGTTCATTCGTTAGATAATAGATTTTCCCAGGTAACTCTGGGAGGGTTTTTTGAAATTTCAATTTTTTGGAACACTTTGAAGGGAAAATACGCGATTTTTTGCGAAAAATATCGACTAATTTGTTATTAAAAAATAAAAATTAATAACAAATTTTAAAAAAACTCTACAGCGTTACCTCGTAAATTATGTACAGAAATAGTGTTCAAAATTTCAAAAGGATCGGTGTATTAGTTTTGAAGTTATGATGGACACCGACTTTGAAAACGTGAGATGTGGGGAAAACGATTTAAAGTTTTGCACACTGTAAAATCCAAAATAAAACTCAACACTAATTTTATACTTACACATAATCGTCGATGCCATGTTCACACGGCAAAGAGCTTTCATCATCAGCGTCTGTTTGTCCTTGTCTACGCAAAACTCTTCTAATACAATAGCACGTCCGGTAGTCCTCAGGTGAGCGCGTCTCTTAGCTGCCCGAGCAGGTATAGAAAATCAGTCTGAGTATCGCTCAAATGTTCATAATTTCGTCAATTTTGCTCCGATTGACTTGAAATTTTGACACAATATTCTTACGATGTTATACATTCATTTAAAAAAATAAAAATAAAATGTCGAAAAAAAAAGTTAAAAACCTTACCCCCCCCTTAACGCGACCTTATTTATTTTTCGTAAAGTAACTTGGAGTTCCATGCTTCAATTCCGAGAAAACATACCTATGGACCTACTCAGATCCGATTACTTATTTTTTCTGAATATGGTGTCACAAATTTTTAAAATCGAGCAGAATTGCCCGTAATCGAAGGTTTCCGAATAATCTGGAAGCCGGTAGAATATATTAAAATATACGAGAAGATTCGAGAGACAACTTTCTCTATAAAAACGCAATGCGTAACGCGCGGAGTCTTGTTTTGATAGCGGCAAAAAATCGCGGTATCCGCGCGATAGACAACTTCCATCAAGTGTTGCTAGAGCGGAACTTTCCAACGAAAATAAATTACTACGTATTACATAATAGAGATAATGTTAATTTTTTTAAACTCTCGGGACTCAAGACAGCAAAATACGAGGATCAACCAAATCCCGGTCTTCCCGGGAATCTTATACAGAGTTGTCCCGACTTATGCCCGATTTTTACCGATCTTTTGCCCAAAGTGTTGTAGATTAATAATAATAATAATATTGGATTATTTATATAGCGCCATTTTTGTGAAAAGGGCGCGTTACACACAAAAAACTCTTACATACTAAAATCATAGAATTACAAAATGAAAACTAAAATGAAAAAGAAAAGAGAAAGAAAAACAGTTCAAAACATAAAATAGTAAAAAAAACAACGTTAAAAACAACAATATTAAAAAGGTTCTGGGAAAGATTTTGTAAACAAGTGCGTTTTAAGTTTTTTCTTAAATAAAGTCTCTGAATCCGTGTCTCTTATCAGGGAGGGCAAAGAGTTCCACGCTTTGGGGCCCGCCACCGCAAATCCCGTTCGCTGAACCTAGTTTTCTGGATTTGACTTGCCGGTTCCACAATCCTTCCCACCGCTGAAGTAGACGCTGACCTAAGACTCCCATTTATGTTGTCTGGAATACAGAGCTCCTGAAGATACAGAGGCGCCATTTTATGAGTTGCCTTGTACATCAACCAACACAGTTCTTCACAATTCTTCAGCCGCCAGGTTTGGCGTTTTCCAGAGTCACAGTGTCCAGAAATATTTTCTTGAATTAGGAGAGTAGGATCTGATTTCTTTATGGATGTCTCATAACCAATCGGATGTATGGACTAGGCTAGGGACTAGGAAACATTAACCGGAAGTTTCTAAACTGCCGTGAAAACTCGAGAACTTGTTCACCTAGTGACCTTTTTACCAAAATGGTTAGATTAATCTTTTAAATAAATATATTAGAAAAAACTTGTTATTAATTAGAATTGACGATCTTAAAATTGAGTTTCGTTATTTTAAATTGGTTGTAATTATGAGTCATAGTCTAAACGATATACACATATATCGCACCACGAGGTCTTGGAAGTCTTTGGGTGTTCATAGGGCTTACGACCTATCGCACAGCTAGCTTAAGTGATCACTTTACACAATGTAACCTTTACCATTTTCACCTATGATAGAATACCGCGACTATCAAAATTTTGTAAGTTGTGTGTATTTAAATTTTCCAACCTGTTTCGTATATATGTGCTGTAACAATCATTGGCGCGACCGGTATCCAAAGCTTTTTCATTCCCCTTAAACAACCACAGATGTCTCTAATGAAATATCTATTTTTATGTGTAATGAGATTCTTCCGAATTATTAGCATTACACTAGAATACGCCTGAAATATCATTTCAATTTTTTTTTAAAACTTTTTTTTAGACCAGTATTTTCATTCAGAATATTTTGAGTTTGTCATCATTAATCAAGATATATTACAGATCCTGACCCCGTGACAAAATCTAGTACTGTATTTTTAAAAATTTGGACAACCCCAAAATGTTCTAGAATTAATTTGATATTTTTTCCGATATTCCCACTAAAAAAATGAGGTCACATTATTTTCCTGGCTACGTATAATTCTGTATTTTAATTTAATGGCTTGGACTAAACGAATGATGTAGTGTAATTTATTTTTACAGTTGTCAATGATAAGAGTGTCAAATATGTATTTTTCTCATTCACCACCTCAAGCAGACGGTCCCTCGTGACATTCGTGCCTTATCAAAAAAATTTGAAAAATTCCACAGATAATTCCACCAATTTCTGAGACATCCCTTTTATCACACTGGCTGTTGTTATATGAGGACCACCGACTGGGATTTTAGCCACTCTTTAAGAGACCACTTTAATAAAAGATTATCATTTAAATCGACCCACACCCAAAAAGATGCATCTGTTAGTACGCCCAGTCATCAATTGTGCATCAAAAACGTGTCACCTTTTTATTCAAACTCATTCCCTGGCCGTCGATTTCGAATCGTGCAAGCTTCGAGCGTTGTTGTTGGTTAACTGGAATCCTGAATATGAAAAATTACCAACTAATATGAACACACTTTGTAGAAATAATACTTTTATATGTTTTGTGACATTTGTAGGCTTACATTTAGTATGATACTTTTTGTCTTATACAGTTGGATGTACTCGAATGAACTGTAATTTATGTCGGACATAAAATATAGATACTTAGGAAATTTTTTGATAAATCATTAGTGATGTAAACACATCGAACGTGATTTATTTATTGTTTTTTAAGTATTTTATTTTCGCTGAAATGTTATAATTGTAATAATAAATTAAAAGAATACTTAATTAAAAATGTCAAAGGTAAATCTCAGGTATCAAAAGATAATTTCTACAGCTCGGTGGGTATTCAATTTGCTAATGAAAATTGTATTTTATTATATACATATATGTTTATTTAATTAATGATCTTTACAGTTGGGACGTTTAAATATATTATTTTAAAATGGACACCAATTTTAAAAACTTATACAGTTCAATCACGTAATTAACCATTAAATTAGTATTCAATTTTTCTGTATAAATTCTCTACATCCGGAATATTTTTGAGTTTGTTCAAATCTTTCAGAACGGTAGTACTGGATTTCTTGTCACAGAGACATCATTAATCAATTAATGTATATTATGGATGGCTCACAGAGACGAAACTGTATTTTATTATTATTATGGGAAAGTAGGTATAGAAGTCATTTTTTCTGGTGTATATCGGACTTACGACCGATCGTATGGTAGGCTTAAGTGATCACTTTACACATATGTAACGTTCGCCATTTCCACCATGATAGAATATACCATGTCTTACTAATTTTTGAAAGTTGTATATATTTGGATTATATGACACACATCACGTACGTGTTGTAACAACCTATTATACCGGCCTGTGACAGCCATTTTTCGTCCCCCTAAATCCCCACAGATGTCGCTAATTATTATTTTTTTGATATCGTTAATTATTTTTTTTTGATTCGTTTCAAAAATTAGTAAGACATGGAATATTCTATCATGGTGGAAATGGCGAACGTTACATATGTGTAAAGTGATCACTTAAGCCTACCATACGATCGGTCGTAAGTCCGATATACACCATAAAAAAATGACTTCTATACCTACTTTCCCATAATAATAATAAAATACAGTTTCGTCGCTGTGAGACATCTCTACATCCGTTTCACGTCGGCGTCGGCTATTCAATCTGACTTTAAAAGTTTAAATAAATACTTACATAATATGACTTGCATGTTTGGTAATGATTCTATCAAAATTAAAAAGAACCTAAAAATAAGACCAGTTAATAAATACCTTGGGATTCTCATCGAAACGTAGACCATGAGTAGGAATGATAGAGATGTAGTCGACGTATTCCAAATGTGGTGTTGGCGTCGTGTGTGCGTGGTCCGTGAGAAGTCCATGGTCTGTGAGAAGAGTAATTTTATTATTTTGAATCTCCATACTGCAGAAAAGCTCTCCAGAAAAGGATTCTCTCGCACTTTGATCATGTTGCTGGAAATCATGCCTAAAGAAATTGCAATGTATAAATATATTTTAAATTTTTTATTTCATTTATTTGTTCTTTTTACATAAATTACCTAATATAATTATACATTTAAAATCAGGAAATAGTTTATTCTAATGTATCTATGATAGTCAGAGATTCGTTAAAGATAAGGTTATTGCAGGTGTAGAGTTATAAATATACATATATATATAAGTATAACAAAATGGAATTGAATGTACAACACTGATTATTTATATACAAAAAAATATATATTAATTTAATTTAATTCTGTCTTCATTTGTTGATAATATTGGGGTAGAAGTTGCAATTTATTGTGAACTCACATTTTTAAATAGATTCATGATCATATTATGTGTATAGTAGGTGTTTTTATACCTACAAGTTTTTTAGTTTCAATTTTAAATTTATTCTGATCTTTCTTCTTTTTCTTCATCAGCCTTCGTCTTTCCACTACTGGATATAGGTCTCTTCCTTATTATTCTGATTGTTAGTGGAAAATTATTATTAAAGAATTAAATACCATGAAAACAAAATGATTTTGGCTTGTGGTAAAATTAAGTGTACCTATGTCTAAATCTCGTAGATCGAAAATCGCTTCTTGTAATTAATGTATTTTAATTTAAAAAAAAGAATTATTGATGTTTTTATATTTATCTATTAATTTTGATACCTTGAATTCTTTATATAGGTAGTTGGGCACTTAGGTAGTCATTTGAACGAGTCCAAAAAAAAAATTTAAGATTTATTAATTACAAATTAAATATACGCTTGGAAGATATCAATTATGAATATCTCCTTAGTTAACTTTTTAACTTGTCTGTGAGACGTACTGTAACAGACCTAATATTTCTTTATAGGATCGTAAATAGTTTGATTGATCGCCCCCAGATTATTAGTCTGATCGACTTGTATGCTCCATCGAGGTCATCAAGACACAGTGCATTGTTCTATTATAGTGGAAGTGTCAGAACTAATGCATTAGCAAACTCTGTAATTCCCAGATTATACTCATTAGGGAATGAGCATGCAGAGGCGGCTGACATTTTTGCTGATAGTATAACTGTTTATAGGACAAAGCTGATACAATTGTTTACATCCCAACAACATAGAAATGGACAATAAATCTTTCTATTTTACCTTTAACTATTATTATTTCTACCTTTAACTTTATTATTATTTTATCTTATGTTTTTCTGTATTATTATTATTAACTTTTAACTATTATTATTGTAACTTTTAACTGTATTTTAATTTTAACTGTCTTATGTAATTTAAAAAAAATAAATTATTCTGTATATTGTAAAAGCCCATAAGGGCGTTAAATAAATAAATAAATAAATAAAATAAATAATTTTTTTTGGTAGTTTCTAATTTTGATGGTTGATCTTTATTACATAATTTTATAAAATAATATCTGTAAACAATTATACTTTATCTGAGAAAACATATATCATCAGTTAGGTTGTATGAGTTGAGGTAAAATATGGTAAATTATTGTTGTACCATATCAAATGTAAGTCCTCTGTCCGATACAACTAATGGACGGCTGTATCTGAGGGGATATTAGTAAGGGCTCTAAATAAAATGCTCTTCCCTTTAGCACTATCTCCAAGAAGATACCTTCGCTGGCGGCGGAGGATTCCTGGAATTGTTTTACTGAACCAAATAAAAAGCTTTATCCAATTTGTAAACAAATCGTCAACAAAGAGCCGCGTCAGCCAGGCTGGACACCACATTTCAAGTGTGTGACTTGCTTGATTTTTATTTGGGAATAATCCAAGACTATGGTCCCGTTGTTCATACAATGAAAACAAGTATTTCACTATATAATTTAATGTTCTGTTAATTTAATCTATTTAAAATAATGGTAATCTAAATTAAACAAACCAAACCTAATAACCTAACCTAACCAAACCTAATAACCTAACCTAACCTCGTATATTGCCTATGAAATGTCAAAATATGCAGTGCATTTTTCGAAACTTTAAAGTGTAATATCTTATTTAATACTTACTTTTTAAACGTAAATTACCTCACCTCACTCTCACCTCGGTGCGAGAAGCCAATCATGCCAACTGGGCTATGAGGGTCGCATTAAATAATTTTTCAATAATTAATTATTTTCTGAATAGTTTGGACTGAATATAACGTTGGCTCAATACCTAAAAGAACTAGACATCGGAAAGAGTGTTGTTGTTGAGTGAAAGTAGACTGAATGCGGTGGAAATGCGGTCACTAAGACGCTTGTGTGGAAAATCTTTGGTCGATAGAGTGAGGAATGAACAAATTAGAAGTGAATGCAATGCTAGCTGTAGTGTGGTAGATAGAATAAAGAAAGGAGTGCTGAGATGGTTTGGTCATGTGGAACGTATGAACGAGGAAAGGATGGTTAAGAAAATATGAGGCGAATGTTGAAGGCAACAGGAATAGAGGGCGTCCGCGAAAGACCTGGCACGATCAGGTACTACAAGTATTTGAGGATGGCCCTGTTAAAAGCCGCAACAACCGTAGAACGTGTATGAGAAGATGTATGAATGTGGCCGAAGCAAAAGTGGTGTGCCAGGATAGAAGAGTGTGGCGTTCAATCCTCTCTGCCTACCCCTGCAGGGAAACGGCGTGATGGTTAGTTAGTTAGTTAGTTAGGTAGTTAGTTAGTTAGTGTTGTTTTTAGTTTTTAGATCGGTAATTGCAGTTAAAGTTTCATGCTCATTAAAGGGCTTCTTCTTCTCACTAATCAATCCTTGTTTGTATCTTTTTTACTAATATATCTTATTAATAACATTATAATGAACCCCTGAGATAGATTAATAAAATTTTAATAAAAAAAGTTATCACCAGATATTTAGTTCAAGCATTTAATCTTCATTCGTTTTTTTTCATTCAATTTACATTTACAAAAATAGACATCTAGCTTTTTTTTTGTAAATGTAAATGATTAATAGTTTTCTTATCATAGCTTGTATAAATTATTTAGTTTAAGCATTAAATAGTTTACTTTTTTTAGATTTTTTTGGTATAAATATCTGATAACTGCCAAAAGTTAATTTAAATCCAGGATTGGGCCCATGATACGACATAAATAGGTTCCACCAATGTAGATGAGCTCTTGCTTGGGCATGATATTTCTAAAGGCTTTGCAGGCTGATTTTCTCCACTTTATATTTCTTTTTAACTTTTGTTCAACTTTATCGAACTATTTATTATTGGAGATTGTCCTTTTCACCTTCATCCTCGTGCAATCCTCGTAATGCAATAATTATATATGAATTAACTATTTTGTTTGCAATGAAATAATTATTTTGCTACCTTTGTCCTACCCTTTTTTTAGTATGGAGTTCTTCAAGAATAGAGGAATTTGTTCATTCAATTCAATTCAATTCAATTCAATTTATTTATTGATAATATGTACATTACAAACAAAATGTTTAAGGCATACATATTAGGAAGTACATATCAAAATAAAAATATTTAATAAATTAAAAATAACATAAAATCTGGTCAAAGGTGTAGGAGAATCCCGCTTCGGAAAACCCCCTCAGACACGTCGGCGTCTATGGTATTTGTAGCTAACACCATATCTCGAAGGTATCGAGAAATTTTCTTTCTATTCTTCTCAGAGTTTGAGTTTCGACTTCATAAAGAGCTATGGAGAACACGAGGGTTTTAACGAGTCAGACTTTTACGTTCCTTAATTAAATTAATGTATTAAATGTCTGAATTTTTTGAACAATTATGCTTTCGGGATACAGATTTCAAGATCTGGAATCCATTCCTTTTTTTCAACTCATTTTCGGATACATCGCCATCGAGAATGACAACTTAGACTAGCTGGTGGGGACTTAAAAGTAGGACAGAGGAGTGGATGACGATCTCAAGTTCAATTAAAGTACATTGACAATTGTTTATTATGCAATTGTACAATCATTATTCACATATAATATAATTTGTTCGGGAATTTTCCAAAAGACTTTAAATACAGCGTAAAAATTAATCGTAAAAATTGCGTTTAAAAAAGTTTTTTTATATCTCAGACTCTGCAATTTTTTTAAAAACAAAGTTATTGCGTAACACTAGGGTGTGTGCTTTCCTAATATTAGGTCCTTACATATAAAATTGACGTTTTGCCGTACTGGCAAATTCGATCTCAAATATCTTCTCTTTGGTTAGGAATTCCAAATCCAAATTTATACAGCTATTTACTCATATATTTGTGTTTTGAAAATTATAATTCATTTGTTTTTTCCTCAATTGTTTTTTTCTTCGCGTCACTCAGTTTACAAAATGAAAAATTTGAAATATCGCGTTATTTACGAGTACGAGTTCCACCGTGGCACCAGTGCTGCAGAAACGGCTCGAAGGATTAATGATGTGTATGGCGACGGTGCCGCAAAAGAAAACACAGTGCGTTTTTGGTTCCAACGTTTTCGTTCTGGAAATTTCGACCTGCAGAACAAGCCCCGTGGACGGCCGGAGACCAAAGTTGATAACGAAGAATTGAAGGCTATTGTGGAAGCGGATCCATCGCAAACCACATCCGAGTTAGCTGCAGGCTGCGGTGTTAGTGATAAAACTGTTTTAATCCACTTGAAGCAAATTGGTAAGGTGAAAAAGCTTGAAAGGTGGGTACCTCACGAATTGAGTGAAGCAAATCAACAAACGCGCGTTGACTGCTGCGTTGCATTACTCAACCGGCACAATAATGAAGGGATTTAAATCGAATCATTACCTGTGATGAAAAGTGGATCCTGTACGATAATCGGAAGCGCTCATCGCAATGGCTGAACCCTGCCGAACCAGCCAAACCATGCCCCAAGCGAAAATTGACTCCAAAAAAGTTACTTGTGAGCGTTTGGTGGACTAGTGCTGGTGTCGTTCACTACAGCTTTCTTAAATCTGGCCAGACGATTACGGCAGATGTCTATTGTCAGCAACTGCAAACCATGATGGAAAAGCTAGCTGCTAAACAACCGAGGCTGGTTAATCGCTCTAGGTCACTGCTGCTTCATGATAACGCTAGACCACACACTGCACAACAGACGGCTACCAAATTAGAGGAGCTTCAATTGGAATGTCTAAGACATCCACCGTACTCTCCGGACCTTGCCCCAACAGATTACCATTTTTTTCGAAATTTGGATAACTTCTTGCAAAGGAAAAAATTCAACTCCGATGGGGCAGTCCAAACCGCCTTCAAAGATTTTATTGATTCCCGTCCGAATGGTTTTTTTAGTAAAGGGATCGATGAACTACCTATGAGATGGCAAAAGTGCATAGATAGCAATGGTACATACTTTGATTAAATAAATATATTATAATAAAAAAAAATCGGCTGTATGTTCCTCCCATACTAAACGCCAATTTCATATGTAAGGACCTAATATATCAGCCGGTAAATACTAAAACAGCATTGGAACAATTTTTTTTTACAAGTCTCCCATGAACTTTATGTTCGTCCTGAAAACATTGATTGCAAATACATTGTTAGTATTTAAAAAAATTGATTAAGGGTTACGCTGAGTAATAATAATGACTTGGAAATATGTTAGGTATCCATTTTATCGTAGTAAGTGTGAATATCGTACTTATATTTTTTTAGTTAGGTACTTTATTTTTATATTTGCTGATACCAAATTATATAGTGACGACATTATTGATAATACTATATACTACAGGTTCACAAGTATTCGACTGTAGAGTACAGATATCAGTTTATTTATTTATTCGTGAAAAAAAGTATTATTTCGTATATGCGAACGATGTGTAGGTATGCATCATTTTTTACACTATACTTTATTACTCCCTTTATATTATTTCGTGTCGTCTTCTTGCTTGCCGTCAACAAAAACTTTGGATCGATTTTTGACCCTTTTCCCGTGATCCAATCGAGCTGAAACTTGGCAAGTAGACTCGTGGCGACGATCAAGAAGATCTATCAAATTTTCGCTAAAAAAAATAAATAATTATAGTATAATTTCGGATTTTTAGAAATTTTGTTGGTTTTTTCAAATTGGAATCATTAGAAAAGTTTGATTTCTAAATTTGAATTACTCCGTCGGTAAGCATAATAGGTACTTCACTACGAATGTCGAAAATCTAAATTGATTGACAAATGTTAATCTTCAAAGCATGAAGTGTCTTATCAAAGCTCAAAACATCTGACATTTTAGAAATATATTAAATTACTGTAAGTTTAATGTTATGTTATATGTTTTAATTCGTCTTTAATTGTTGTTATATTTTACAAAGAAAGGGAGTAAAATAAAAACTTGGTTTTTATGGGTTACTTTTTTTTTTATAAAAAGAGTTATTGTTTTCTGAACATCTTTATAATATCTAAGCAATTAGTTAATTTTAAAATGTATTCGGTCCTCCTTTTTACTCGCTACTTATCTAGGTTCATCCTAGATAAGTAGCGAGTAAAAAGTTCACTATAACTAAATAAAAAAATAATACTGGACTACAGATAACAAATGTTTCTAGCACTCACAAGTCTATCGACTAGGAGAAAGAGTGTAGTAACTAGGTATTATATAAACACGAGACCTTAAACTTTCAGCTAGTTATAATAAAGTTGTTAAGCGGGTCTAAATCGGTCCTTTGGCTCCTCCACCTTAAATCCTACAAATAAAAAAAGCCGACACAAGTTGAACACAATAAAGAACTTTTATAGTCGCAGTTCTCGTGTAACGAAATTTACCATTTTCGACAATTAGATTTTGACACGAAGGGATTTTTGTCGTTGAAGTTAAATGCTATTTTATTTTCACGAGGAAGTGAAAAACTTTTTATTCGTTAATAATTCTGAGCAGAACCACGAAATGGAAAATGGTTTTTATTCCCGAGGAAAAAATCCCAATTTGTGGTAAAGTTGTGAACTTAATTAAATCCAATGTATACTGCGCGCGGACACGGAAGCTTGCTTCATCGCGAAATAATATTATATATGTGTTTATGTTTCTCGTTCTGTGTCGGTGAGCATTGAAATAAACATTTAGATTAATGTTTATATTTTTATTTAAATGGATCAAATATTAATTTTATATTAATTAAACAACTTCTTCTTCCTCAGCCTTCTTCTCTCCATTGCAGGATGTAGGCCTCTTCCATTTTTCTCCACTCATCTCTATTACCAATATGTCTGTAATAATATACAGATATATTAAGTAACATCTATCTTTAATAATAATATATAGGTATTGACTAATACTCAATACATATATGTACGCTAATAGAATGAGGAAATGTTGATATTTCGAGGAGGAGTAGGAAGACCAGGAGGTCCCCAAAACCCAGGCAATCCTAGACTGCGAAATATTTTATTTTATTTCTTATTTATTCGAATTGAAGCTTACAATGCATGAAGATTTTTTACAAAGTAAAAGATTAAATCGTTTGTATAATATCTGCTCCATACATCTATTCTTCGTCTTCTTCTTCTTCCTTAGCCTTTTTCCCTCCACTGCTGGATTTGGGCCTCTTCCATTTTCTTCCACTCATCTCTGTTTCTCCCCCTTCGCATCCAGGTTCTTCCTGCTTGCTGGACAATATAGTCAGAGCACCTTTTGGGAGGTCTTCCGACGCTTATGTTTTATGCTATTAGTTATATCCATAAAATTACTCATTTAAAGGTGATGTTAATGTGTGTTGTGTGTGTGTGTGTGTGTACGTGCGTTGTACGTTGGGTTAAAGCCCATGAAATCATTATTTTAAGTTTTTGCTTAAGAATATACTTTGTGTCTGCGAATAAGTCTATGCCAAGGGAATTCTCGTATTGCAAGAATAAGTTTATGATTCTACTGATAAGCGAGTGTTTTGCGGCCTGAGTTTTATAGTTTTTGGGTCGGAAAAGAGTTGTATGTCGTGAATGACATACAACTCTTTGGATACAATGCGATGGATCACGTCTAATGAAATAAAGACTATCAAAGATGTAAACCAAGTTTGCAGTTCGATACTACTAACTACAGACTACTAGGCCATATATTAATGAAATGGAGTATACAACACTAACATATAGTTTGCAGGTTTCGGGCTGGAAAGATTTGGCTGGAGTAGGGGGAGTCTGGAGAATGTGCGTGGAAGATCTGGACGATCCGTTGAGCTAAATGGTGATAGTGAAGTAGAAATTACATTTTTTTAATTCAATTAAAGTATATCTGAATCTAACGATGTATTTTTTGTTAGATTGACAAACGTTAGTATGCATACATTGCGATAAATTCGAGTTTTGAGTTAAGCGTTATTTTCATATTAAAATCTGTCACGGTCGGCTAATGCAATTATTACGTTAGTGATACGTAAAATGCAGTGTTTTATCAGAAATCAAAGCCATAAAAATTCATCAAGAAATAAACATAAATACTTCATTTACTTTTGTATTCCGCGTTATTTATTTATTTAACGCCCTTATGGGCTTTTACAATATACAGGATAATTTTTTTTTAAATAACATAAGACAGTTAAAATTAAAATACAGTTAAAAGTTACAATAATAATAGTTAAAAGTTAATAATAATAATACAGAAAAACATAAGAAAAACATAAAAACATAAGATAAAATAATAATAAAGTTAAAGGTAGAAATAATAATAGTTAAAGGTAAAATAGAAAGATTTATTGTCCATTTCCATTTTGTTGGGATGTAAACAATTGTATCAGCTTTGTCCTATAAACAGTTATACTATCAGCAAAAATGTCAGCCGCCTCTGCATGCTCATTCCCTAATGAGTGTAATCTGGGAATTACAGAGTTTGCTAATGCATTAGTTCTGACATTTCCACTATAATAGAACAATGCACTGTGTCTTGATGACCTCGATGGAGCATATAAGTCGATCAGACTAATAATCTGGGGGCTATCAATCAAACTATTTACGATCCTATAAAGAAATATTAGGTCTGTTACAGTACGTCTCACAGACAAGTTTAAAAGTTGTAAATAACTAAGGAGATATTCATAATTGATATCTTCCAAGCGTATATTTAATTTGTCGTTATTGTCGGCGTGCAATTGTCTTGCGTGTAATTGTCGGTATTTCTTCTCAGATATGTTGGTTTGTATAAAAGAAATATCATCGAAAATTATCGATTCCTGCTGAGGGGTGAATATATCAGCCATATAGGTTTTTTTTTTCCAAGTAGGTGCCTATATTTTTCAGATTACATATATTATAGTCCGTATTCATCTGATCCAATAGCTTGAATTAATTCATGGTTATAGTGTTTAGTTTGTAGAACTCCATGTTTATTTTTAATGAAATTGAAAATAAATTAAATTTGAATAATTATTACTATTAAGTTCTGCAGGTTAAGTGTTATTTTAGACTGTAAGCGCTTGTTCAGACACAGCGGGAACCGTTCAGTTTCAGAATCGCGTTTCAAAACACGCGATTTGTGTCATCTGTTCACACAGCCGCGGTTAATTAGCGATCTGTGCGCGCGAAAATAAACGTCAGTTTGACAGTTCTGGTGCCGTTCTCCATCTTTGAATATCAGAGATATATTCGCTCATTACTTTGTTAACGACGGCCGTGTTCCATGGCAAGACACATAAATATCATTCTGTCAGTTCATTTTTGGTGAATAAATACCTACTTCTCTAAAATATTATTTTTTTCCACCATTTCCAAATATCTCCACCAACTCCTGCCAAGCTTGGTTCTTGGCATATTTGAGTAATCCTCACACTGAAGATCCCATCCAATTACAGGTCTTTTCTCCACTTCATCAATAAAAATATTCAGTGTCAAAGCGATCCATAACCATAGAAAAGAGAATATAATCCACGCGTGCTCCTGTTGTGACATGGAACCGTGCGGTGCCCGCAACGCGACTGAACGCTGTCGCAAGGCCCCATAGTAATAGGATCGTGCGGGCGCCGTGCGGGTCTATTTTCTAGCGGTTGGGTTGCGGGCACCGCAGCGGTTGACTAACCGCACGGTTGTGTGTGAACGATCACATACAAACCTAGGTAAATGAGACCCGCACGGATCTCATGCGATTCTGAAACCGCACGGTTCTCGCTGTGTCTGAACAAGCGCTTAGACTTACAAGCCAAAACAGCTGTCACGTTTAAAATAACACTTAACGTGCAGAACTCAATAATAATATTTGTCAAAATTTAATAATAAAAAATAAATTTCATTAAAAATAAAACTTAAATTTAAGTAAAAAATTTCTGCACATCAATTATTTTTTCAAGAGTTTTTTAAAACAATCTCCTTGACTTCTTCAGTGACAAACAGACCCAACTGATGTGGCAAGCTTATTGGTTCCGTGATAGATGTCCCAAAAAAGCGAATTTCCCCGTCTTTAATAGTGCCTGCAAGAAAAGTTAATCTATTGAATTTACCTCGACCAGTTATGCCTTTCTGTGCTGCCGTAAGAAGCACGATAGTTTTTGTGGCCGGGCGACAGATGTCACTGTGTTGGTTAAACTCGTGTCTTTGGTACTTCGATAGGTCTGATATGATTTGTTTAAAGCGGACGAAGTCGCGGAGGCGATCGAAAACATTTCTTAATATTCGTATTAATTTTTTTTTTTTTTGATAATATATAGTTTAGATAATATATAGAGTAGCTTGTTGGTCCTGTGGTTAGGACACTGGCCTCGTGATTCAAAGGTCGCGGCTTCGAACCTCACTCCAGACTAGCAAGTTAGTCCTATTTTCATAGTACAAGCGTTTAGCTTAGTTTGAAAATAGTAAGAATATTGATGTGACACGTATTCCGTGTTCACATCTCTATTTTTTTAAAAATAAAAAAAAATTGTTGAATTAACCTGTGTTATTATTAACCGAAATGTAAAATATGTATTTCAAAATACATGAACTGAATTTTATGCGATTATTTACATAATAAAATATGAGAACAAGATGTGGGGTAATAAGAGTGGAAAAAGTAACGGAGAATTAATTCACGTATTTCTAGTACCTAAATATCAGTGGCGTGCAGCGCATACAAGCAAAAAAGTTGTGCATTAGTAAAGATTCTGGGAAACAAATATTAATTAAATAATCCTTATCTTAAGAAAAATTTGATTTAAAATTCTAGCCGTTATTCTTCCTACGGCTAGAAGTTTTATTTCCGACTTTTCTGTACCTAATTTCATGTCAATTCTTCATTTATCTCGCCCAACAAATTTGTTCCATAGATATAGTCAAGTCGAGAAAAAACCGGGATTTTTAATGCTGCGAGTTTTGTGTAATAGACAAGTAAATTTAGCTTGCTTCTTCGAAAGGTCGTTTGCCAGGTAAGAACTACGCGCACGTCATTGCAGAAATGTTATTTTTTACAAATTCCACCTAAATTCGGTGTAAATTCTATGGTGAATGTAAATACCATCTGTCATATCAAAACATTTCATAATGATGTCATAAAATGTTTGATTTATTTTTGTAAAAAGAAACGTATATATGAAATTAGTATTATTCCCGTTTTATATATAAGTCGTCTTCGAAACATATTGAAAATTTTTGCCGTATTACCTATATATAAAATATTTATTTATAAGATTGTGTTGATCCAAAAACCGAATCTAAATAAATACGTCAATTTACTATCAAATTTCCCTACACATGATAGTTAATTTTTATTCTAAGAAATAATTAGCGCACCTATGTTTATCAGGACTCACTAGGTTATAGACGTTCGAAAAATCCTTCGCTTCTGTTTCTCACAGATGTAGCGTTACATCAAAACAAAACTTTATCCTTGCGTGGCGCCATATATACATTCCTTTCTAGAACATTCCCAATGGTGTGCGTCTCCAGACTTTTCCATAACGATCGGGAACACGGAGTATTTCACGAAACCTTTAAGGTACGGATACACATGCCCTAAAAACTGTACACACTTGCTCATTATTAGCATGCTTATTTTAAGCATGCTCATAAATAAGCATGCTCAAGGCTAACAATCAAACACACATGCTTATTAGTGGCATGCTCTTGTCATAGAATAGAGACGCTCTTGTTCAAAATGGAAATTTTGCAAACTGAAATAGGAAATTCAAGTGAACCAATAAATCAAAACAGTTTCCGAGTTTCCATCCGCACATTTTTGATTTTAGTTTTTATAATCTTTATTGTAAGATTTGAATCATTCATGCCTTTTAATAAAGTTTCATAAACATTATTTCTTGCTATATTATTTTTACACAAGGGTGACCGAGTATTCCACAGACATTCGTGATTCCTATAATAAGTCACGAAAAGTAATGTTTTATCATCTCCCCAACGCGCCATATTTGTTTCATCTGTCGCGGACTGAGAAGATCGCATTGCTATTACTAGCCGCGAAGCCATCGAATGACATAAGCATGCTCATAATAAGCAAGCCTATTCACACATGCTCAAAAGATACCCCTTCTCATGGTGAATGACATTAGCATGCTCATAAATCAACCGACGGTTGCCACTAATGCGCATGCTTATTACTAGCAATGTGCGTACACACATGCCACTAATAAGCAAAGGCCAATGCCACTAATAAGCATGTGTATCAGTACCATTATGTATAAGACGGAACCGTAAACGTATGTATAAGAATAAGATTTACTCTGGTGCCAATGGTTGTCCCTCCCGGCGCAGTGGATTCCAGTTATTTGTTTAGTGTGTACTTACCTCCGGTTTACGCGGTGCCGTAATTGGTTCTGCTTGACGGCAGTTTGTCATGCCAGCCACGACTTCCTCTGGCTTCAGCATTAACTCCTACACCCGACCCTGCGGAATGCACGAGCGAGTCACTCGACACGAAGCGAAAACATCCGATCCCATTACCTCTACAAACATAACACGAGTGTCGTGGATCTACTCCTTGTCATTTGGAGCCTTTGTATTGATTTACCTTTTCTTTTTCCTTTTTTAATCACGTTTGTACCCCAACCATTTCAGCTTTGAGATTTTTGTGCATTACACAACAACCGAATCAAAAGGCTTTTTCAACAGCAATGTTCTAATATAAATTTGATTTATGGCCAGTGAACTTGTTTGCTGAGTGGTTTCAATTTATTTGATTCTTTGGTATTTTTTTTTGCCGTCAGGAGAGGGCAATGCCTGTTGTACTCGGGCATGGTGTATTGAGCGAGCCGATTATTACTTAACTTTTAACGAACTGTAGAAGTATTTAATGTATTCGTAATAGAATTATGTAAGGAAAAATAAAAAGTTTTCCCTTCTGACTGATTAACAATTTATTGTTTTCATCTTCAGCCCAAGTACATAAAAGCTTCTCTTAATGATATTTATTCCTGACTATCCTCTGTCTACCGCATCCAGCTTCTTCCTTCCTGCATTTTCATCTTCGAGTAATACTTCTTCTGCCCTAATACTTTTTATTCCAACTGTTGTCATTTCTTATGCTTAGATGAACATCTTTATATGCAGTTCATCTCAGCTTTATCATTCCGCGAGGCACGTCTTCAACTGCGACTATCTTCAATTCTTAATCGATACGGCAAATACACTAGTACCTTCACGTTTTGCGTGTGAAATTTGCACACTTACTTACTTACCATCACTCCATTTCTCCTCGGGGATACGACTACGACTCTCGCCTCATCCATATTCATAAATCTTCTCAATGATTGTTGAGGCCTCTAATATGACCATTTTTCAGTATCTGGTTAATCTGGCCATTCCACGTCTTCCGCGACAGCCCTCTCTTTTTACCGTCATCCACACTTGCGTCATATATCTTTCTTACCATTCTTCCTCACTCATTCGCTCAACATGCTCATAACACCTGACCGACCTTTTTTAATTATTTTCGCTGTGCTTAGATCAGCTTTATGTTCTTTCCCAATTTTCTCGTTCTTCACTCAATATAAATCTAAGTGGATGACATCTTATGACACTACTAAAAATATTTTTATTTTGTACACATATACGTCTAACTGATCTCATTTGCACTGCATTTAGTCTACTTTCGTTCCTCTTGAGCCAACTCTAGGCTACACATCCGTTAGTGTTGGTAGAGATGAAGTTATTTTTTATATGGGGAAGTAGGTATGGAAGTCTTTTTGTGTGTACATAGGGCTTACGACCTACATTAGGATAGGTTGAAGGTTAAACGATAGGTTACATAACATGTATTGAATTTGTTTTCATTTTTAGTTACGATGCAATCAGTTTTTAAAAAAATGTTAGATAATTATGCATCTTGATTGTTCTTAAGATGATTGTCTTAAGAAGTTGGTCTTAAGATGAATATAAAGAAAACAAAAATTTTCAGTCCAGAGAACAAAATCATCACAATCAATGGTAATAATATTGAAATAGTAGATGAATATATATACCTAGGACACAAGATAAAAATGAACAAAGAGAACCAAACAGCAGAATTGCCAAGACGAATAGGAATGAGCTGGGCTGCTTTTGGCAAACTCAAACATATCTTCAAGAACAAAGAGATCCCAATTAGCCTAAAAAGAAAATCCTTTGAATCGTGCATACTTCCAGTGATGACGTATGGATTGGAGACTATGGCCCTTACAAAGAAAAGTGTAGAAAAGCTCAAATGCACGCAACGATCCATGGAGAGATCCATGCTTGGAGTAAACCTAAGAGATAGAATTAGAAACGACGAAATTAGGCGAAGAACTAGAGTAGTGGACATCATGGATCGTGTAGCGAAGCTAAAATGGCAAAGGGCAGGACACGTTGCAAGACAGGATACTACAAGATGGCCTCCCAGAGTTCTGAAATGGAGACCTTGGGAAAATAAAAGAGGCATCGGAAGACCTCAAAAGAGATGGGCCGATGATATTGTCGCTGTGGGGAGAAAGAAATGGCTACAATTAGCCAACAACAGGGAAGAATGGAAAAATAAGGAAGAGGCCTATATCCAGCAGTGGAAAGACGAAGGCTGATGAAGAAGAAGAATTATGCATCAATCTAATAATGTAACCTCCAATTTTTTAGAAAAATAAATGGTTTATTGCAGTATTCAATAAAAGTTAGTACTTATTCGAATTATATATTGATTTGCCAATTTAGGATTAATTTTAATATTCATAAATAATACTCACGTGGCAATGAACCAATGATAATTTTTGTTTTCGCCACTATGATCTCATGGAAAGTATTATAGTAATCAGATCCAAGTATCGATATAATAAAATGTTAAATAAAAATTAATATCATCGGCCCACCAGGATCACTTCCGCCTGTCCGCCCCTGGTGAAATATAAAAACTTAAAATAAAAACTTAAAATAAAAAAAACTGCGGTAAGCTCTCCGTGAAATCGGAAATAATTTAAATATGATAAATATAAATAAAAAGCAGGTTAATAATCAAGTCTGAAAAATAAAAAAAGCGAATCTTGATAAACGAAACTCGGAAAACAAATTATTATTGTTAAATGAAGTCATCAATGGTCCCGGAATATGATTGTTGCGCCGCACGAAACGTGATCGCCTCCGCAAATTGAACTTAATATAACTTAAATGTATTAAGTTTACCGACTTGTGATTGAATTTCAGTTTATAATAAAGGAGGCCTTTCGCTAATCACGTTTGCCGCTCGGCTCCTGAGCCCGATTGTTTCACTAATGTCCCCGCAACACGGAAAACATACATATTTATAAATGGCGAATCGTACGATTATTTTATTAAGTAAACCATTACGCTAGGAAATAAGATTCAGCAACTCGAGGCGTGTACAGGGTGTACCAGAGCCAGCAGCAGAAACTTGGCAGGTAGATTCCTGACTATGTTATGAGTCTAAAATGCAGAGGCGGCTGACATTTTTGCTGATAGTATAACTGTTTATAGGACAAAGCTGATACAATTGTTTACATCCCAACGAAATGGAAATGGACAATAAATCTTTCTATTTTACCTTTAACTATTATTATTTGTATCTTTAACTTTATTATTATTTTATCTTATGTTTTTATGTTTTTCTTATGTTTTTCTGTATTATTATTATTATTATTATTATTATTATTACCTTTTAACTATTATTATTGTAACTTTTAACTGTATTATTATTTTAACTGCCTTATGTTATTTAAAAAAAAAAATTCTGTATATTGTAAAAGCCCGTAAGGGCGTTAAATAAATAAATAAATAAATAAAATGTTCAAGCAACCATGACCTAATATCAATAGTTGCGGAGATATGCAATATCCAAATTTCCTTTAAATTTTTTTTTTAATATTTCCGACTTATTTTTGCAAAAAGTTGAACTATCATTGCAGTAACTTATAGCGATTATGAAAATTTTTTGTTAGGTTTTTTATCATTTTATTCGACTTGTATTAAAGGGAATGAACTTTTCATAATCGACACATAAGTTAATGTAATGATATTTCAACTTTTTGCAAAAAATAAGTCAGAAATATTGGAAAAAAATGCAAACTTTCATACTGCATATCTCCATAACTATTGATATTAGGTCATGGTTGCTTGAACATTTTAGGCTCGTAACATAGGCAGGAATCTACCTGCCAAGTTTCTGCTGCTAGCTCTGGTACACCCTGTGTATTATATGCATGAAGGGTTGACTACCTGAAAATTAAGTGCTTGTATTCAATTGGATAAATTAGGAGCGCAGAATAAGAAATGGGTACATTTCTCATTCTTATACCAAGATGACGATAACGGCTTTCATATTTTACGTTATTTTATTTTTCGCATAGAATAAATTCATTTTGCGAATCCTTCAGTCAAATTTGTAACGAAAATACATAAAATTTTGCAACACTGTGTTCTTGTTTATATTTTCACTTTTACCGGCATCGAAGATGATATCGTGATGAGCTAAATATCGATCCTATTATCACTCATACGTCAAATGGTACTCTGTCATCTTAGCTACTTCCTTAGTGGATTATGGTGATAAATTGTCATAAAATTATACAACGCTGTATACCTACCTATTTCACTGACAATCAAATCTCGACGTTTCGTTGAAGTCTTATCCAGCATCATCAGGAGAGCGTCTTATCACCGCAAGGGTGGAGGCCGAACTCATTATTTCTTCCGAAGTCGTAAATTATATGCACTTTGGAGTGTTCACTTCTTCTACGATAGAGGTCGGCGGTGTGCAATATGTACTAATTACATCTTTGGGCTTTTCTGCGACGTCTCTTAAAGGTTGAATCAAAGTCATGAGAACAGGGCGCCAAATACTTGACAGTTTGTAAATGTCGTCTCTATTGAAATAAGGATGTTCGAACTCCACCCCTGCGGTGATAAGACGCTCTTCTGATGACGCTGGATATAGTGATGGGTCCGCTCTGTACTCACTACTACAATGTAGTACTACATTACATTGAAGTGCACACTTCGCACATGTGTAATGTACACTACAAACTACAAGCACCAAAGTTATTGAAAGTATAAATTTCAAATAGCACACTTCATTTCAAAGCGCACACTACAAAGTACACATACTTTATTCATATTTTACGTGAAATTTTTGGGAAGTTGATGTAGATATATGAAGAAATCTCTGGAAACTGTAACAACCCCCCCCCCCATGGTTTGAAAATTTTTGGGACCCATGAAGAAATTTTTGGGAAGTTGTTTTTTTTTAGCTCGCCAAATTTTTTTATTTGGGAAAAAAGAAAAAAATATTAACTCACTAGTACTACATTACTTCATTTCATTACACTTCACTTCATTAATAATACTACAATTACTTCATTTCATTAATACTACAATAACTTCATTACATTACTTCACTTCATTAATACTACAATTACTTCATTACTTCACTTCAAGTAGTTTTACTACAATTGTAGTGCACACTTTGTAGTCTTCAAACTGGTGAACGTGTGTGTGTTGTAGTCTTCATTTTGAAATGTAGTTTTTCCCTTCGCTAGCTGGATAAGACTTCAAATCAAGATTTGCTTCTCAGTGAAATACGGTTCGTATATAATATCCGTTTCATTAATAACAATTAACTCTTTATCGACCAACTAAAGGGCCTAAAGAAGTATCACTTGAAATGAAAAAAAATGTACTCGTTCGATTTTTAAATGGAAACGGAGACGAACGCAACAATGGCGAGGCGATATTAAGTTTTGCATACCGATCCGGCGGTCAGCCGTTATGGAATTGATTTGCCACACTCTGATTGGCTGGACGTATTTACTTAAAGCTCCCCGGCCGGATGATTGGTTGGATCTATTTATTTACACACAATGGCGGGTGATTGAAGACGTAACGTGAGTCGCCCGACGCTAATTGATTCGTCGCTGTGCCGGTCACGATCCGGGCCCGTAGACGCGCGGGGCCACTTCGACGATTGCCTTAAATATTTATAACTGAAAATAAAAAGATTTTTACTCCCTTTATATTAACTCGTGGCGTCTGCTTGTCTTCTTGTCTTCTTGTGATGAAAAAACTTTGGATCCATTTTAAACCCTTTTCCCGTGATCCAATCGAGGTGAAACTTTGCAAGCAGACTCGTGGCGACGATCAAGAAGATCTATCAAATTTTCGTTAAAAAAATTAATAAATTTTTGGATTTTTAAAATTTTGAATGGTTTTTTCATACAACTTATTAAATTGTATGAAAATATTTCAACGCGCCTGGTAGACGCGAAACCTAATTATAGTATAATTTTGGATTTTTAGAATTTTTTTATTACTCCCTTTCTTAGCGTCGCCCGACCGGAGCCCAACGCGTAGGTTAAGCGAAAAAGAAATGTTTCAACTAGTAAATGAGAAAGGGAGTATACCAAAAACTTGGTTTTTATGGGTTACTTTTTTATTTGGTGATTGTTACCCCAACACTTAAATATAGAGAAACGTCCAAATATCAACATTAATATTTCTATCACTATGACGAAAATATTAGCGATAATTTAATAGAAGATGTGTGTGAAAAAAACTGAGTTCTACCAACTTATACTTTAGACCAAATTCCAAATTGCAATGACTGGTTTGAGTGATGGTACATGTGAATATAACATTCATGTGATGGAATATTCCGACATTCCGATTAAAATATTAATAACATGATAATAATTGTGATAGGAATATTACGAGATATATCTCTAAACTAAGCATATACATTTTTTTTAATATATGCTTACTTAAATGTCATGCTGCAATTATCTCACTGCACGCCCCTGATTAGAGGGTGGTACTGTTAAAAGCTTTAACTACCGAAGAACGTGCACGAAAAAATGTATGAAAGTGATGTTCCAGAACAGACGTGTGCGGCATTCTATCCTCTCTGCCTACGCCTTCGGAGAAATGATAAGTTGGTTAGGATAGGTTAGTTAGTATTCATATAGGCAGCCTATCTTGGCATTGCTTAAATACAAATGAAAATAATTTTACATTTTGAATTTAGATTCTACTTTAGATTAATTTTTATCTGCTAATTTATCCTCAATTTCAGGATAAGACTTTAAACGTTTTAAGAGATTTGGAAGTTATTTTCCATTTTTCTGATCTTGTTTCATCTCATTCACCATTCAGAGCCTTCTGGTATACAAATACCTAATTTCCAGAAAATACTGCCACTCTGTGCCAACTCTGATGTATGGACGTAAAGCCTGGAATTGGCAAAAAGGGAATGAAAGTAGACTGAATGCGGTCACTACGGCGCGGCTACTTTGTGGAGAATCTTTGGTCGGTAGACTGAGGAATGAACAAATTCAAAAATGCTGTCTGTAATGTGATAGACAGAATAAAGAAAGGAGTGTTGAGATGGTTTTGTCATGTAGAACGTACGAGCGAGGAAAGGATGGTTAAGAAAATATATGGGGCGAGAGTTGAAGGCAACAGGAATAGAGGGCATCCGCGAAAGACTTGGCATAATCAGATACTACAAATATGAACATGGCCATATTTGCATATGGCCATGTTAAAAGCCTCAACAACCGTAAAGCTTGCATGAGAATATGTATGAATGTAGCCGAAGCAAAAGTGTTGTGCCAAGATAGAAGAATATGGCGTTTGGCGTGATGGTTAGTTAGTTAGTTCCTGCCACCTGAACACTTGTCGCAACTGTGGCCAGACACCACTATGTTTCGGAGGTACACGTGACAAGACAGTCAGCAATATTTCCATCGGCGTCCCGCTGGTGATGGAGCCGGCCGAATCGTGTGGAACCAAGTGGGACTAATTCAGAGTCCAATGCGGCGATGGTTTTTGCGTCACAAAAAGGGAGTTGTCAGCGACGTCGACCAAAAAACATTGATGAGTGATCGAATTTCGTATTCACATTAAAATACAATAAATTGGTAATGGGGGTTTTCTTTGTGTGTCCAATTATGGGACTTCTTTCAACGTGGTCAGCTAAAGAAAAACCAATGGATTTTTTACTGTTAAGTATATTAACTTCCTGCCTCTATAAGTACACGAATATTCTTTTGATACTAGTGGTGCCCTGAACATTTCATGTTTAATTCACTTCTATTATACTATTATAACTGTTATACCTATATCTTTTTTGAACCTAGAAATTGATTCTGCTGGATTGCTTATTTGGATACTCTTTATTAATATAACAAATATTTTTTTTAATTGTAAGTAGATAATATTTACAATTTCTGAAATAGGTATTATGCTTCCATAATATTCTTTAGAGACAGCTTTTAATCCATTAAAGCTCCACGTCTTGCATCCCACTCACTTCATGCTTGCTGTATTTCAAACTTCAAGTGTCAGCTATTTTATTATTGATAATTCTATCGCCATTTGGATGAATTTGAATCTCCCAGCAGCAGTTAAAATTGAATAAATGTTACTTATTTCATGCCTTCTGTCTAACTTTTCAGAACAGGTGTCAAATCAAATAGGCATTCTAGGTGTCAAAATTATCGTCAAGTACATGGGTCTGAATATTTGTCTCCTTCTATCAATTTCATGCTGGGTTTATTTCAAAGGTAGATTAGATATTTCAAAGTATACAAGATTATTTCTAGCACTAGCTGTAACCCCTCAAAAATGACGGTACTTTTACATGTCGGGTCCTAAAGAATTAATATTTATTTTTTATTTTATTAAAAAACATTACCGTCTTTTATGACGCGTTACAGCTAGTCATTTTAGTAAGTATTCATATTTTTATATATCAAAATATAAGGTAATAATTTCATTTTGATTTTTTTATCAAGTTCCTGTATTATTTAATAATAAAATGCAAGAATTTGAGGTGAGCAATAATAATATAATATTTTATAAAAAAATAGTAAATATATGTATGTATTCGTATTTCGTCAAAAAATGGTGTAGAGAAATTAAAATCTTTTTGCTTACTGTGAAAAGATCCTAGCATACTGGGAAAATTAACCAAGTCGATATTTTGAGATTTTAATTTTTTTTGTCTAAGTCGTCTTATGTAAGTAGATACTGGAAGGTACTGCTTACTAGAAAAAATAAACGAGTCAAGATTATATTCCACAAAATTGCACATTGATCTAGTAAGTCTGTGTCTTAAGCATCTGTTACATAAAAAAATCACAGACAAATTCACATTATTGTACAAAAAAATATTGTTGCAAAAAAACCACTGCGAGGTTGGGTCTATTCAAAATTCGCCAAAAACATTTTTAACTTGGTCATTTTTCCCAGTATGTTCACGATATATGAGATATATATCTAATATGCACGTAAATTGATCGAAGAGACGTCTCAATATTCGGACATCAGATCCTTAAGCCGGTGCCACACTGAGCGTATCTTACGCCGAGTCTTTTCTGTCGCGTCAAATCCGCAACCGAATTTAGCAGTCACATACAAATACACCGCGGCTGACCGCGCGGATAACAAACACACGTGCGGACAATCCGTCGAATGTGGCGCGTTCCATTTTAAAACATGAGACGCGACGTTACCGCTTTTACGTTGACGTAAGTTCCTAAGTATAAATTTACGTAAGTTTGATTTATAATATATATTTTTTAATTTCTTTGATTTTGTAATTTAAAATTCTATTATTCAGTTTCTTTTTATATTTTATTTAATTTTTCTTGTATTATTTTTCCTTCTTACTATTTTGTTACTGTTTTTCTTTTTATGTATTATACAGTATCCTAATGATTTTGTTTCTAATTGTATTTTTCTTTTGAATATTATTATTTTTCGTTATGTATTACGATTATGTATTCATGTATTTTTTCTTTTCAATAAAGACATATACCTAAAGGCGAGGACAATGGATGGCTTTGTTCGAGCGGCCGTGCCACTTCGCAACGGGTTATACGACCGGTGCGGTGCAGCACGGATCTGCTTGTTAGTTGAAAAAAATGTCAAGCTGGAGACGATTGAGTAGGACCGATACGGAAGCTTTTGCTCTTACCATTCACTGACATAAGTTCCGCGGGCGGAGAACCGAACAGACGCCGAGGCGAGCGCTCCGCCAGCGGAACGACCGATGATCCGCGTGGCGTGTTCGATAAGCGCCAAGACGCGACGGAAGATACGCCTAGTGTGGCGCCGGCCTCGCGCACCAGCTGGGCTTCCAGCGCCGAGCTGGTCACGGCTGGCGGGGCCTGGTGCCCGGTGACAGTTGCCCGGATTCGTGACGGACAGTGACGCCATCTCGGCAACAGTCGTGACGACCCGCGACTGTCCGAGCCTGACGAACCGCGTGGCATTGCGGCCCTGAAGACGACACCGAGCGTGTGACCAACCTTTCTGACTTTTTGTCGGCTGTCACTAAATTGTTTACTTAATATGAAACGACAGTGGACTTCAGAAATTGAAGAGAAAGGATGATTTTTGACAACATTTTTGAAATTCAATAATTTGTGCAATGTGATAAGGTCAAGAAATGTATTCACAACATATTTCGTCATAATCGTAGAACAACGACGCATGTGATTTTTCTCAAGTTTGCAGGAGAGCAGTTTTATTTTCATAAAGACACTTTATGACATAGCTCGATAACTACAAAAGATTTTTCTTTGAAACTTGAGTTAGTTATTTAAAGTTGATACCTTTCAAACCTCAAATATAGTCAGCGCAGTACAACGAAGTTTTTACACATGCTGCATTGTTCTACGATCGCAAATCAGAAACGTCGTTATACCATCTTCGTATAAAGACGGTTAAATTAATGAGAAAAAATACACTTTTAATATACCATTACATGGTTTCTTTTTTCACTTTTTAACGATCCAAAAAAGTCAGTATGGAATATTTTGCACATCCGTCATTGTTCTATGATCATAACGATTTATTTATCAATTTTTTCTTAGAAATCTATTTTAAAAAACAATTTGAAGCAACGCAAAGTGAAGTCGTTTGCATAAAAAAGTCAGGTAAAACACCTAAAAACCATCTTGAGGTAAAACACCTAAAAACACGATAAAAATTTAGGGTAGTATAGTTCAGAAAAGCCCACATACAAGAATTGAAGGAAAGTATTTAAGGGAACAGGATTAAGAGTGTAGAGGAAAGGCCTGGTACCATCATGTATGTAGTAAAATTATAAAATTGAGGATGGCCCAGTTAGAAATTTCAAAAATCGACGTACTTAGATGGTAAGATGTGTAAAGATTGATGAGGAGATGACACCCCTTCCGCATTCTCCCTTGCAGTAGTTACGCTGAGTACAACCTGTGTATAGTAATTGCCAGACACCCGGTTCCACTTATTATTTTATTTTATTTTGTTAGTGTAATAAAGCCTTTAAAAGTATGTACATATTAAAAATAAATAATAAAGTCACAGAAACAAGAAAACATTGATTAACAGAATATATAAAATAATAAAACAGTGCTTAAGTGTACAGTATATATAAAAAATACAATAAGTACCTACACAAAGAGTTTAAAAAAAATCAAGTTACGGGCAAAATCAGACAGTGGATCCCAATAATCTCTACAGCGCAGAACACTGAGAAACTAAATGTAGAAAAGAGAAACTACATATAAGAAAACTTCTCGTGTATCTTTATATATCTTACTGTCTTGAATATGGTATATGAAAAGATTCCAGCTAACATTTTTTGTCGTTGTAGTCCCGCCGAGTAAAACCTGTGTATAGTCATTGTGAAACACCTGGTTCCTATTGTGAAATGTGCAATAAGCATCCACAGGTTACACTTTCCGCAGGCATCTTCCAAAAAACATCAAAAATTTGATAGATGCGGGATTCTATAATGGGTGGAAATGTGAACGTTACATTGTGTAAAGTTAAGCCAGTTGAAAGATAGATTCAAGCCCTATGGACACCCAAAGAATTCCATACCTACTTTCCTATAAAAAATATAATTTCGTCTCTAATAACGACGCATGTGATTTTTCTCAAGTTTTCAGGAGAGCAGTTTGAAGTTTTATTTACATAAAGACACTTTACGTCATAGCTCGATAACTACAAAAGGTTTTCCTTTGAAACTTGGGTTAGTTATTTAAAGTTGATACCTTTCAAACCTCAATATAGTCAGCGCAGTACAACGACGTTTTTACACATGCTGCATTGTTCTACGATCGCAAATCAGAAACGTCGTCATGCCAACTTCGTATAACGACGGTTAAAATAATGAGAAAAAATATCCTTTTTATATACCTTTAGATGGCTTCTTTTTTTCACTTTTTAACGATCCAAAAAAGTCAATATGGATCTTTTTGCATATTCGTTATTGTTCTACGATCATGACGATGTATTGAAAAATAATAATGTTCCCGAGAACGCGAAGCTGTGGTCACTCGAGCCAAGAGGGCGAATAAAAAACTGAAAAATTTAAAGCAATCACAGTGTTTAGGTACGCTGGTGATATCAAAATATTTGAATTGGTCCATTGTCACCGGAATTAGGTACCGGCGTTCCACCGAAATTTTCACGGCTTTTGTGCAGCCTCCCGCTTTTAATTACAATAGACAGCTTGGTAGACAAAGCGGAGCAGGACGCGGACTCTAACTATTGTTTTTTTAGGACATCAACTGGTAAGCCACGGGGAAGACTTTTCTTAGACGTTTTTAGATCATTTATTTTTCAAAAATCCACGTACCCCAATTCCCTAATAACAAACGACAAAAGTACTACAGAAGAGATCTACAAAAAGCTATATATAGTATAAAAGTAAAGGCAGCAATATCCCAAAAAATTAAAAAAATGTTGTGAATGCAGTCACCAATGATTACTAATTTAAAATGTACTGAATTCTAGATTTTATGTATCTATTACTTCCAAAATCGTGAATCCAAATTTCTTTTAATTTATGGGCTATGTTTCCTATATAATCTCTAATTCAGTGCATTATAAGTAATCCTCGATGACTGCATTAATTTTTTTTTGGAAATTGCTGTTTTTGCTTTTATGCCCCACATATGTTGTTATATCGATTCCAAATTTGATAATAATTATCTATCAAACCATGTGGAAAACGCTCATCAGACCTGTGCTTGTATAGTTATTTGTCGTTTAATGTCTATAAGGCTTTAAAGAAATAAAGGTAAGGTAATACATGTCTCATATATGAAACGATGATTGCAAAAAACCTTTAATACCACAGATTATAAGTTTTAGGTAACCAATTCGAACTTATTATTTCGATAGTATTAAATAATATAAATATTTTTTAATGTGAATTATTCAACGTAAAAATTAAATTAAATGATGTAAAACACGTTTATTTTTTTCATCGAACCGTTTTTTTTTTAAATAATTTTCCAATTTAATGGATATAGGATGTTTTTGAACTCTATTGTTTTCATTTCACAAATGGATCAGAAATATTTTTTATTTATGTGAAAACCATTTTCTATCGGTTTATCTGATATCACCCCAAAAAGTTATTTTTCTCATTTTGTAGGTATTCCAAAAACTTTTTTAGATTATCCATCTTCATTTTATTAATTTGGCTCTTTTGGGACAGGGCACACAATTTAGTTCTTTCTAATCCATGGCATTGAACGAAATACGACCATGCAATAATGTTGAATTCTGAGTATTGGTAACTTTTATATATAAAATCAAATCTTTAAATTCTTCCGATATGTATTCTGATTTACCAATTGCGTATACTGTAAAATAAATCTTTTAAGTCAATAAATATTCTGAATAAAGCCTGAATAAATGCCTAAAAATGTATCAACCCTGGTGGGGGATGACTTCCTCTAGAATTTTCTTTTAGAAAAAAAATCTATGTTTCTCCAGTCATAGGTTTCTAAGACAGATTGTCTTTAAAGACACTGACGATGCATGACATGTGTTGATCTTGTGTGCAGTACGATTTCTGTGATATAGTAATAATAATCATGAGTAACAAATAGAAAGCGTTTGACAAAAAGCGGATCTTTTATTTAATAAATATAAATTATTTTACAGATTTATTTAATTTATATTTAATAAATATAAATTATATTTAATAAATATAAATTACAGAGTCGACGCTATTTATATAAAAAAGTATGTACGGAATTCTATATTTTGCGTTTACAGGGCTTACGGCTTGTCCTAGGCTACATAGCTTAAGTTTACCAACCACACATCTATCAATTTTTTAAAGTTTTATTAAAAGTGCAACTTATTTAACATGTTTGATACAACTATGCTATCACAGTCTATGGTTAAAAATTTTGTTATTCCTATGAAACAGTATATATAGATGTCGCCACTGGTCAATGAGACATTTACCTACGTTTTTTGACCAGAGTATGAAGCAATATTCTTTTTAATGTAGGTATATACGATATTCATCCGAATTTTTAACATAAACACTAGAATACGCCTGAAAATTATTTTCTCCTTTTATGGAATACATAGTTTATATTCACAACATTTTTATTAGTATGTTCTAAGAACACAATTATTGTATCATGAAATATTATAGATGTCTCACAGAGACTAAATTATATTTTTTATGAGAAAGTAGGTATGGAAGACTTTGGGTGTTCATAGGGCCAACGACTTATCGTACGACTGGCTTAAGTAACCACTTTATACAATGTAACGTTCACGATTTCTACCCATGATAGAATACCACGTCCATCAAATTTTTGGAATTCCCCAACATAGATTTAAAGGTTAAGAAAAACTTCATTAAAACTCTTGTCTGGAGTGTGCTGATGTATGGCAGCGAAACATGGACCATCGATCGGCAAGAGCATATCCGGGAGGCTAGCGGCCTTTGAGATGTAGTGCTACAGGCGCATGGCGAGGATCCATTGGTCAGAGCATATCCGAAACGACGAGGTGTAGAGCAGGGTGGGCGAAAAGAGGCGGCTCCTTAACAGAATCGCTCAACAGCGAGCAATTTGGATAGGCCATAATATAAGGCATCCGGGCCAGCTTTTAACCATCGTCGAGGGAAATGTTGAAGGCAACAATCGTAGAGGCCGCCCGAGATTAAGCTACGTAGACCGGATTATCAGAGATGTGCGCTGTAGCACCTACCAAGAAATGAAGAGGCTGGCAGGTGACAGAGAGGAGTGGAGAAAGTGAGTGCTTGTTGCAGACCAATCCTAGGATTGCGACCAAAAAAAAAAAAATAACCACAGATGTCACTAAATGAGGTTTTTGATTGGAATTATTTTATTTGGATTTTGGATTTTGGATTTTGGAAACAAAGTTAATGGTGCACTAAATGCAATTATGGCCAATAAGAATCTGTCAAAAGAAGCAAGACTAGCGGTACATAATGGCGTTCTAGTGCCAACCCTTATGTATGGAAGTGAAGCCTGGAATTGGCAAAAGAGGAATGAAAGTAGACTGAATGCGGTTGAAATGCGGTCACTAAGACGCTTGTGTGGAAAATCTTTGGTCGATAGAGTGAGGAATGAACAAGTTAGAAGTGAATGCAATGCTGGCTGTAGTGTGGTAGATAGAATAAAGAAAGGAGTGCTGAGATGGTTTGGTCATGTGGAACGTATGAACGAGGAAAGGATGGTTAAGAAAATATATGAGGCGAATGTTGAAGGCAACAGGAATAGAGGGCGTCCGCGAAAGGCCTGGCACGATCAGGTACTACAAGTATTTGAGGATGGCCCTGTTAAAAGCCGCAACAATCGTAGAACGTGTATGAGAAGATGTATGAATGTGGCCGAAGCAAAAGTGGTGTGCCAGGATAGAAGAGTGTGGCGTTCAATCCTCTCTGCCTACCCCTGCAGAGAAACGGCGTGATGGTTAGTTAGTTAGTTAGTTAGTTGGATTTTGTCAACAGATGGAAAATCATTCAATTATAGGCGTCTCACAGAGGCGGAGCTATTTATGTGGGAAAGCAAATATAATGTACGTTAATTAAAGATTAACCCTCTATGGACAAATTCCTGTATTTTTTTATTTTTTTATTTATTTATTAGAGACACTAACAGGATAATGGGTACATGACACTCAGATAATAAACATTGTAGTGAAGACTATGCCCATTATCCCAATTACAAGTGTCTTCGGCATGCTCTAGTAACATGTATTTTTGTAATTAATTATATTTCACATGTACATTTATGTATATTATATATTTGTGTTTGAGTGTAGTGCGATTAGTATTTAAGGATCTATAGGTTCATGTCGTCGTTTAGAAAATGGATGTTGCGTATGAGTGAGTTTTTGAACGAAGATAACGTGTCTGCAAGAATATCAGCATCAATGTTAGGGTCGGCACAATACAAATTATATGTGCGACACAACCTTGTAATGGGAGAAAAGTAACCGACATTATCAGTGTGCTGACTTATTCTGAAGAACTATCATACTAAAAAACATATTTATCTTTTATTCCTTGATCGATAAACAATGCACCATTCATTGCAGTTACTATGAAATGGAATCGATTAAAATCGAGGCAGGGCTAATTGAATAATCAGCCCCGGAGCCGGCGAGCGGCGGCCGTTTTTATTGGCCAAATTGCATTTATTAAAGTAATCGAGCGCACGACGATGCGCAGATGATTGATTTATTTAGTTGTGCGCAGTCGATTAAGAAATTACTCCGCGAATAATTTTATACTTTTTTAATTATTAAATGTGATGCACCTGCAGAAATAAAATTGAGTATTTCACTTTATTTGAATTATTGCCAATAAATTATTTATTTTATTCGATATACCACATACAAAATGTAATCAATTTGCAACCCATTGCTGATATTGAGTGTACCCATAAGTATTCAATTATTTAAGTGGCAACAAAAAAAGAATTTAACTACATTTAATTTTATTTTTAATCGATTTAATCTCCATCGTTATCTAGGACCCTTTGCCGTCTTGTTGGCAGACTTTTAAGAAAAATATGCTTCTAGGTGTTTTTAAAGCGTCATTATCAAACCCTACCGGGCGCCCACTTCGATCGCTATCAGACAAGTCAAAATCACCATCGGAAAATTTTCTAAATCAACTTTGGTTGGCACTTATTTACTTTCAATACGTCTCCATGCACATCACAAAATTTCTTTGTTGCAACCGTTGCATTAACACCCGATAGAAAATGAAACAGCATGCAATGACGTTAGTTGATTGTCCGCCATTTTACAACAGAGTAATAAAAAAATTTAAATTTAATTGTCATAAGTCAAAAGACCACGGATTATAATATTGCGTATAAAACGCGTTTTTACACTTTCACTTTACTGAGCTTGACTGAAGCAAACATTCCACACCAAAAATAATTGATTACTTATGGGTACACCTATTAATATGTTAACTTTTTTGTAAAAAGGTTTAAAAACAAGTTGACGTAATATAAAGCAGCTATATCAGATATTTAAATGTAAGAATCGAGATAAATATAAAAAATATTAAAATACCAATAAAATGCAGGGGACGCTATTGCGATTACCTCGAAAACTACCCAATTCTTCAGAATATTTTGAGTTTGTTCAAATCTTTCAGAACAGTGCTGGATTTATGTCACAGAGACATTATTAATCAATTAACGTATATTATAGATATCTTGATACACAATAAAGTATATTGCTCTCAAAATTCCGTAAATCAATTGTAGATTTTTTCATTAGCGACATCTGTGGGGATTTAGGGGAATGAAAATGGCTTTGTACAGGCCGCATGGAAAGGCGGTTACAACTCATATGTGAAAGCTTTCCACGCAATTTGAACATATATACAACTTCCCAAAAAATGAATAAGCATGGTATATTCTATCATGGGTGGAAATGGCGAATGTTATATTGTGTAAAGTGATCACTTAAGCCAACTATATGATAGTTCATAAGTCCTATGTACACCCAAATGACTTCTATACCTACTTTCCCATAAGAAATACAGTTTCGTCTCTGTGAGATATCTATAATATACGTTAATTTACCTAATTCTTGATTAGCTCCTTCTGAAACAATTTTTCTTCTGAATCAACCTTACTTCGATCCCCAAATCAACTGGCACTGACTCTTCGATACCTCTGCCGATTGTTGAGCTTATTGTAGGCAAGCCGTACCGTAACAATTCCCACGTTGAAATTGAAAATTTATCGATAGTTTAGCACCATTTCCTGGCAATAAATTCAATTACCTTTCCAAGCTGGATGCGTTCTCACATCGGTTACCTGCGGATTGTTAAGTATTTTTGAATGTATCAGTGTCACTGTCCAAGCAACGAAAACTGATATTATATGAAATTACTAGAAAAATATCAAAATATTTTTGAAATTGTAAAAAAAACCCACGGATTCGTATTATTTTACTCTGGGTAGATTTTTGTTGAATGTCTTACATACGAAGAAAATCTTCTAAATGTGTGATATTCCTGCTGTGTGGGATATTATGCCGATGTGTGTGATATTCCTGCTGCTTTGTGATATTATGAAGAACAATTCGCACACGAGAAACAATCTTTGTCTTTATTCCTCAATATTTACGAGTATTCTTTTCTGGGCTGCATCTTAATGTATTGTAAATCGACAGACATATAATAATATATAAATTGACCAAGGGCGTGCAGTGGGAACATCGCAGCATGACTTTTACGCAACAAATTATTTGAAAAAAAATTGGAATACAACATATATTTCAAAGTATTTCTTTCACAATTGTGATCATAGCATACATATTTTGATATATCATAAAAAAATTGTAGTGTCAATATTTGATTTCTATTTTTTTCTCCAAAATATACGTTTATATAAAAGTCATGCTTCGATGTTCCTACTGCATGCGCCTGATGTTGACAGTCTTGCAATATTATCATTTTTTGTCAGATTTGAAGTTGTTGCCATGTTGTTTTCAGGAGTAGTTGAATTAGGTTAGGTTAAAATTATTCTGAAAAGTTATCTATAAAAACATTATACATCTACGTCACGACAATTATCAAGGACGCCTGGATAATAAATTCAAGCTGAAACCCACGAATGAAGCATCGTCCAAATTTAAATTTTCAAGCTTCGTAATTGGAATATGGAAACAAAAAAAAAATATGAACATTTTTACAAAGAAATATTAGGTCCTTACATATGAAATTGGCGTTTTGCCGTACTGGCAAATTTGATCTTAAATATCTTCTCTTTGGTTAGGAATTCCAAATCCAAATTTATTCAGCTATTTACTCATGTATTTGTGTTTTGAAAATTATAATTCATTTGTTTTTTCCTCAATTGTTTTTTTCTTTGCGTCACTCAGTTTACAAAATGAAAAACTTGAAATATCGCGTTATTTACGAGTATGAGTTCCACCGTGGCACCAGTGCTGCAGAAACGGCTCGAAGGATTAATGATGTGTATGGCGACGGTGCCGCAAAAGAAAATACAGTGCGTTTTTAGTTCCAACGTTTTCGTTCTGGAAATTTCGACCTGCAGAACAAGCCCCGTGGACGGCCGGAGACCAAAGTTGATAATGAAGAATTGAAGGCTATTGTGGAAGCGGATCCATCGCAAACCACATCCGAGTTAGCTGCAGGCTGCGGTGTTAGTGATAAAACTGTTTTAATCCACTTGAAGCAAATTGGTAAGGTGAAAAAGCTTGAAAGGTGGGTACCTCACGATTGAGTGAAGCAAATCAACAAACGCGCGTTGACTGCTGCGTTGCATTACTCAACCGGCACAATAATGAAGGGATTTTAAATCGAATCATTACCTGTGATGAAAAGTGGATCCTGTACGATAATCGGAAGCGCTCATCGCAATGGCTGAACCCTGCCGAACCAGCCAAACCATGCCCCAAGCGAAAATTGACTCCAAAAAAGTTTCTTGTGAGCGTTTGGTGGACTAGTGCTGGTGTCGTTCACTACAGCTTTCTTAAATCTGGCCGGACGATTACGGCAGATGTCTATTGTCAGCAACTGCAAACCATGATGGAAAAGCTAGCTGCTAAACAACCGAGGCTGGTTCATCGCTCTAGGCCACTGCTGCTTCATGATAACGCTAGACCACACACTGCACAACAGACGGCTACCAAATTAGAGGAGCTTCAATTGAAATGTCTAAGACAACCACCGTACTCTCCGGACCTTGCCCCAACAGATTACCATTTTTTTCGAAATTTGGATAACTTCTTGCAAAGGAAAAAATTCAACTCCGATGGGGCAGTCCCAACCGCCTTCAAAGATTTTATTGATTCCCGTCCGAATGGTTTTTTTAGTAAAGGGATCGATGAACTACCTATGAGATGGCAAAAGTGCATAGATAGCAATGGTACATACTTTGATTAATAAATATATTATAATAAAAAAAAATCGGCTTTATGTTCCTCCCATACTAAACGCCAATTTCATATGTAAGGACCTAA
>JADDOH010006850.1:0-68776 GCA_016648135.1 Agrypnia vestita | reverse complement strand
TACTTGGGTAAATTTTTCATGACTCAGTTTGAGACGTCATGCAGAAATTCCAACCTTACCATTTCTGCATGATGTTTCGTTTTTTAATGTTATGAATTATTTGGTAATCTATCTGAAGCATATGAAAACCACATCGCAACTACGTATTGACGTGGTATATTAAATATGTCTGGATTATATTCCACTCGATTTTTTTATATTGTTAACTACACATGAGTAACTTATTATGTTTATTTTTTTTTTGGATTACTACCTCATTCATTTACTAGTCTAAGAATTGTGATAAAGTAGTAAAATTTTACAAGGTTTTGTTATAATTCATGCATTGAAGTCTACGAACTGTATAACACGCGAAATACAATTTTTAATATTAAGCCTAATTTTTAACATTTAATCGTAATTAAATAAGGTAAAATTAAGATTTTTGAAATAAACGATTCAAATCCAGAACTAACATCCAGCTCAGCTAAAATTGAATCCATGTTTTCCATTTCGTATCTGTCGATAATCCCATTAAAGTTGTTTAGAATACATACAAAAGCACCACGTTTTTCGAAATGCCAAGGTAGGTACTGAAAAAAGATTGTGAACCTACTTAAATATATTGCTTCGATAAGTGCCTAAGTTTTTATTTATTTAAGATATTCAAATCTCGAAGGATTAATGGATTAATACTTTTTTACCGTCCATAAAATGACGAAAATAAGATGGCAGCTTTATTTCTTTGCTTTATACTGCTAAGTAAATAGATTCTTACGACAGGAATTAAAAAAAAAAAAAACAATTGCGAAGATGTATTTAATTTAACCTTGATAATATGCTAAATATTAAAATAATGCCTTACATTTCAATTTAAAATTATTTGTGTTATAAAAAAACCTTTAATAATATTTATTTTGTATCATTGTTACGATAATCACTAAACTTGGTCCAAAATATAAAGCCGTTTATTAAAAAAACATTTTTTTTCGAGTTTTCGAGAATTTTTAATAAATAGTTAAGGTTGTTATTACGGTAGTTAATATATGTGCATATAATTTACGGCCACAAAAGCAGTAATCAGTCCGCCCTCTACCTCCGCGGGTAAAGGTCATCCTCCTGATGATGTTGAATAAGCATTCAACGAAACGTCGAGAATCGTTTCTCGGAAAAACATACGGTTCGTTTAAAATATCCGCAATTATTTACAGTTAAATTTTTAATAAATATTAACGCACGCCTATAACATACCTATACTATTTTTATTTATTCATTTATTATTTTGAAAGATTGTTAAATAAATGGATAATCTCTTCTTCAGAAACAGCATTGAATATAGGTATTTAAAGTTATACGTGAAAATAATTTGATTATTACAAAAGCTGATAAAGGTAATACTATAATTATCATGGACAAAGTAGACTATGTAAATAAGACTATGGATTTTTTTAATAGTGATTAATTTTAAAAAATTGAAAAAAATCCTATTAATAAATGTCATGAACAAATAAAAGATGTTTTGAAAACTTGTAAAAGTGAACATATTGTTGAATTGTTTAAAAAATACATTAATGTTAAAAACCCACAAGTTCCTAAATTATATAGTCTATTGAAAATTTATAAAATTGATTGAGTAATTAGACCAGTTGTATCTAATTATCGGCTATAATAAACAAAATAATTTTTGAAACTAACGTTTTTAAACCTCTATACATAATTAAATTCTATACATAATTCTCTTGAATTTGTTGACCATTTAAAAGCATTGGATATTCTAAATAATTCATTTTAGTCTCATTTGATGTTGTGAATTTGAATTCTAGTGTTGCAATTGAAGAAAGTAAAATTATTATAAATTCATAATCATCATCTTCTTCCCCTTTTCCTAGTAGTGTCGGGGGCCCAAAGACTCGACAAGTTGCTTCCCCTGTCTTGCGCTGCTTCTGCTCGAGTCAACCAGTCCAGACCCATTCTGTTTTCAATACATTTTTTCGTTGTCTCTCCCAGCTTAATCTGGGTCGACCCACCGACCGTCTTCCCTCCGGGGTTGCCAAGAGGATTCTTCTTGTTAATCGTTCCTCTGGCATTCTGAGCACATGTCCAATCCACCTTAGTTATGATTTTTCTATGTGCAGGAGTAGGGGCTCCATGCCGAGTGTGTGCCTTATGTCAGCACTTCTCACTCTGTCCATCAGTGACTCCCGCTACCCCCTTAGAAAACTGATCTCGGCAGCCTGGACCCTTGGTCTCACTCTCTCCGTCAGGATCCGAATTTGATGGCCATATATTAGGGTGGGCCTGTACACAGATTTGAAAACAGTCAGTTTTGCCTTGACACTTATTATAAATTAATTATTAAATTCTTCAAATATTTGCTAAGATTTATCTCAATATTTTAATAGACTTTTAACGTTTTTTTAAATCAATTTTTTTTTCAATTTTGTTATACTATTTTTATACAAAAATAGGATTTAGCAATGGGTTCTAGTATCAGTCCTTTAGTGGCTGATATATTTTTAAATAATTTAGAGAAAAGAATTTTATAAAGTTTTGCTTTATTATTAAAATATGTGTTTTTTGGAAAAGATATGTTGATGACATTTTATGTATCTGGACTGATACTGAAAGATCTTGGTTTTTAAATAAACTACATAAAGGATTCAGTTAACCATAGAAATAAAAACTTCTAGCATAATTTTCTTGGATTTGAATGTTTCAATTGTTAATAATAAAATTGATTAACATATTTCGTTAAGTTACGTATACAGATATAGTTATACAAAATTCTTCTAATCATCCATATTCTCAAAAATTTTCAACTTTTTACTTTACGTTAATTATATTCATTAATATACCATTAACTGTTGATAATTTTAATAATGAATTTAAAATGAATAAAAAACAGATTGCGTTTAATAATGGTTTTGATAAAAAATAATAGACGTTATGTTAAATAGAAAATATAAGAAGAAGTGTTTTAAATCTTTTGTTTACCCTTCAATATTTGATACTGAAAAACATTGGAGAAAATTCGTATTTACAAATAATTAATTTTCTAATTCAATAGTTTAAAATAATCCAAAATTTCATTCAACCAGCTTTCTAATAATACCAATAATAAATTTTAAAAATACATTTAAATTATAAGGATAAGGATAATTTTTATAAAAATCAGGTGTTTATAAATTTATTTGTAATGATTGTGATTATTTTTATATAGGAATAACGTGTAGAAATTTTGAAGTTAGAGTAAAGGAACACTTAAGGTGCTTAAATAGCAATAATTATTCTGAATTCGCTAACCCTCTTTTGGCTATGGATCATTCTTTTGATATTAATAAGGGTTTATAAATTTTACATACAAATTATACAGAATCACAGTTTGATAAATTAAAAATTTTGGAAATAAGAAAAAGCGTTAATAGTAAATTATAAATAACCAGGTGCTTTTTACAAATAGTTATCTTTGAAATTTATTTTCATTTTATGTAGGTACTTTATTATTTTTCATTGTTAGTATATAATTGTATCCTAACGAAGGGGCCATGGGCTCTGAAACATGTCGATATTTTCAATACAAAAGTGGTGAAAATTAAGTTTATTTTTATTTGTTTATTTATGGTTTTGTGTTTAATTTGTAGAACTCCATATTTATTTTTAGCGAAATTTAAAATAAATTAAATTTTAATAAATATTATTATTAAGTTCTACGGGTTAAGTATTTTAAGGTGTTACAGCTGTTTCGGCTTGTAAGGCCATTATCAAACAGATACTTAACCCGTAGAACTTAATAATAATACTTATTAAAATTAAATATATTTTAAATTTCGCTAAAAAAAGTTTATTTTTATTCATTGTATAAATGAATAATTGACTAACTTGAATGAAAAAAATCTCATTTATGGTCATTAATAAATAATAATATGAATATTTACATAAATTTAAATATTTAAAATCTCTATTGTATTTACTTCAGCTTTCTAAATAAATTAAGATTATAAAATATATTGTTTTTCCCAAATTTTTTGATTAATTTCGTGTATTTTAATATATTTAAAGATGTGCGCGAAGAAATTCGCCGACACGAGGATTGAATGGATGGAATACGTAAAAAAGGGGGTGAGAGGATTAGGGATGGTACGAAAATGGACTATATTTCGAAAGGAAGGGAAAAGAAAGATTGATTTCGAAAACTTACCGCCGCAAGTATTTCCCTCTCCTTGTCACTGCGATGTTGAAGCTTGACGGCACTTCGCACATTTTTGCGACACTATATACGATACTCGACGACAACTTCTCACTTCTCTTAACAACAAAACGAACGATGGTGGACCCTTGCAGACAAATGGGTTTTTACTATTTGGTAAGGCGAGAGGAAAGCAGAGGAGAGGGGCCAACGTCAAACGAGTCAATCTCGCGTTGCGCCTAGATATAGGCATTATCGAACATCCTCCCGTCTAAGAGAGGGCCGCCTCTCTTGACAGAAATGACGAGAATGTTACTGACGAAATAAAATAATATAAAATAAAAATAAAGTACCGCGCGACTTTTATGTAAAAATAGATTTTGAAAAAAACATCGAAATAAAATATTTATATGTCAGAATATTATTATGATATATTTAAATCTAAATAATATAATTGTAATAGGATACTGTAGTTGTGATTGAAAGATTGCGAAATATATCTTTAAATTTCTTTTTTAATATATGCATACGTTAATTTCATGCTCAATATTTGCGCTGCACGCACTTGATAATCCTGTAGAAGTTTGCCAACCTTATTTAAAATATTGAATGATAGTTCTGTATTTGACACTGTTCCACAAGATATAATGTAATATTACATCGAAAATATCTCCCAATTTAAATATGAGAAGCGGTCATAATGTAATATAATGCGTATATTAAAAATAAAAATTGGACACACCTTATTATGATTGTTTCCTTGAGAAAGTTAGAAACATTTAGTTCCACGATCATGTCGAAGAATAAAATTTTTATTTTTTCATCGGTAAATAGTGTCGTTATATTAATTTAAAAGTTTTTAATTTACAAGTGTGAATGTTTTAGAAGTCAGAATAATATAAAATCAATTGTAGGTTAAAAAATATAAATAATCATGGAAAGGAATACGATAAGTTAAATAGTATAACAAATGTATCAATACCGTGCTTTATACGGATATTTTTTTTATAGGAAATGTGTTTAGTCAGACCTAGATTATGTGTAGATTGTTGAAAAGATTTCAGGGTCCCCGATGGATCGTGATGTGAAACGGATTTTCTGAAATCCCGACATAAATCGCGGAAGCAGACACATACATGTACAATCGAAAGTTCTCGGAAAGTGGTGAAAGTAATAAAAGAGAAGATTCCAGACAGGCACTTCTCGAAAGGGCCAATCATCGTAAAAGGATAAAATATAGTGAGCATTCAGATTTTAATTACTTATACAAAAGATTTTACTCTTGTTTTGGGACAAATATAAAATTAAAATCTGGAATATCAAGCCGACAAATAAAATTATTAAAATATGCAAATATTAAAAATTAACATTTAAATAATTATTTCTATTTTAATCTACGGTCTGTTCCTACAAAATATACTTTATATTTTTTTATGTATTACAGTGCATTAATAATTTGCAAACCGAACATAGTGCAGAATAAATAAGTTGCAATAAAAATATGGTCATAAAATCTCTACCGTAACCTTCAAATACAATAGAGTGTGAATTATATAAGAGCTTGTTAATCTGGAACTCATTCCTAAATTGTGTTCATTAATTTGCGTCATTCTTTATTTTGTTCTGAATATTATTTAAAATTTATTTATTTTATCATTAAGTCATTATTTATTATTAATTTATCATAAAAAGTGTTATGTAATTATATCATACAAGCAGCTTTCTGCTAGGCCCTGCGGGCGGCTATTTTAGCCGCTTCGTGGCCAATTGTGTTTGCTGCATGGCAAAAGTTGCCACTTTTCATTACGGAAAATAAAATTTACTAAATATCAAGAAAAGGGAAGTGGTTTACTATAGCACAACCCTATTTATAACTGATCTTATAAACGAAAGGCGAAATATATTTACAGCGTGGTTATATATTTTATATACAAAGAAAAATTGATTAAGATAATTTCGACCGTTAATTTCCCGTTAAGTCTATTTTTTAATTATAAATTATAAGGCAACTTTATACGGCGGGCGTTCTCAATATTCCTCGGTTTTTAACAACGTTACGCTGCCCGTCTACAAAGTAGCGAGTTCTTTAAAAAGTGCTTTTTTTATTTCTTTCTAACGAACGTCTGCTCATATTAATAGTTTTTTTAGTTTATTTTTTTTTTCTGATTTTTTATCCAAAAAAAATAATGAGTTTTAAAAATCTTAAATTAAAATTATTCTGCAAGTTGTGCGGAGAAAATAGACGTGAAACATAAAATCACTATATTTGCAGTTCTTTAAATATGTAAACTTCTCTTCTTCGTGTGCCCTGTCGGGTCCCCCCGACGTCGGCTATCATCTGGGAGAAAGTTTCCCTGTCCAGGGCAGTGCGGAACAGCTCTTCCACGCTTCTTATCCCGGTCCACTCTCGGATGTTTCGAAGCCAGGAATGCCGCCTCCTTCCGACCACTCTGCGACCCTCAATCTTCCCCTTCGTGACGAGCTGAAGGATGGAGTATTTTTCGCCTCTCATTATATGACCAAAATATGAAATTTTACGGAGCTTTACTATGTTAAATTACTGTCTGTTTGTATTTGCTCTACGTAAAACTTCAACATTACTAGTCATGTCAGTCCAAGATATCCTTAACATTTTACGATGTATCCACATTTCGAACGCCTCTAGGCGACTTCGAGTAGTCACCTTCAGCGTCCATGCTTCAACACCGTAAAGTAGAACTGACCATACATAGCATTTGATCAATCTCTGTTTGAGTTTCAAGTTTAAGTCGTCATTACAGAGTAGACTTTTCATCTTATTAAAAGATGCACGGGCTGTCTCTATTCTGCATTTGATCTCCGTATCAGGGTCCAGATTGTCAGTAATAATACTGCCCAAATACTTAAACTGTTTTACTCTCTCAATGTTGACACCCTTCAATTGAAGGCACACATTTGGATGATTCTCTCGGCTAAAAACCATGAACTTGGTCTTGCTAATATTTTTGTTTAGACCATAGTGTTCGCCAGTGGAATTAATTTTACTGAGCAGTTGCTGCAGGTCTTCAAGACTATCTGCCAGCAAAACGGTGTCATCAGCATATCGGATGTTGTTGATAGCCACACCGTTGACTTTCACGCCAAGGTTTGTATTATCTAGCGCTTCTTTGAAGACCATGTCAGAGTATAGATTGAACAATGTAGGAGAGAGAACACATCCCTGTCGGACTCCACGTTGAACAGGAATGCCTCGTAAAGTGGCTCCATTCTCAAGTTTAATAATAGCGTTTTGCTCCCAGTACAAGTTTTTAATTATTCTCACATCCTTCTCATCTATATCATATCTTTGCAATATTCTAATTAAACTGTGTGTTTTACTCTGTCAAATGCTTTTTCGTAGTCTATAAAGCAAGCATATATATATTTTCTTTGGTCATAGCATTTTTTCAATAAGATATTTATTGTTGTCAGCGCTTCACGGGTACCAAATCCATGCCTAAATCCAAATTGTGTATCATCTAGGTCACGTTCGCACTTATGTCTTATTCTGGCATGTATTATTTTCAAAAATATTTTAGGACATGGCTCATAAGACTTATAAGGCGATAGTCATTACACTTCTTCGGGTGTTGCTTTTTGGGTAGAGTAATAAACAGTGATTTCAACCAATCTTGGGGGATAATCCCTGTGTCGTATATTTTATTAAATGAAACAATTCTGATTTTAATATTGCAGGACCTCGATTAGTTTTTGATATTTCAATATCAATGCGAGAGTCTTGGAAGAGAGTTGTAATATAATCCTCCCATGTTTTTAAAATTACAGAATCATCCAATATCAATTATTAGATTCATCTGTGAGACATGTTGGTTTAGATTTCTTATTAAGACCAGTCAATTCTTTCAGTTTCTTGTGCATATTAAATGCATCGTGGATCTGATCATATCGTTCTAACTCTTCACATTGTCTCTTTATCCATTCTTCCTTAGCTCTTTTGATCTCGCGTCTAAAAATCCTTTGGGAGTTTTTATATTCGCTGCTATTATGATTCCTTTATAAGCTATTCTGCGTTGTTCCATCAAATTTAATATGTGATCTGTCATCCATTACTTTTTACGAATTTGTTTTTTAGGTGTCAGGTTTTCTTTACAGGTGTCATTTATAATATTTTTAAAATCATTCCACTGTTGTTCAACTGAGTTGACATTATTATTACGTTGTTGTAATTTTTCATTTAATTTAATGGTAACTGTATTTTTGGTGGATATGTCTTTCAGTTTTTCAGTATTTATTTTCTTGTTTGTAGTAGTAGTACTTTTTGTAATTACTTTCAATTTGAGTTTAATATCTAAAACAAGTGGGTTATGATCTGATCCTATATCAGTTCCAGGATATGTTGTAGCACGTTTTATACTATTTCTAAATCTATCTCCTATCAGAGCATAGTCTATTTGATTCTTGATTGGGTTGAGGCTTGTTGGGTTGTCTTGTGGAGATATCCATGTATATAACCTGCGTTTTGGTAGTTTATACCACGTATTAACAACTACCATATCGTGTTCCTCGCAGAATTCAAACATTCTGTCACCTCTGTTGCCTCTTGGCATTGAAGTATAATGATATTTATGTCATTACTTTTTGTCGATTTCAGAGTATCTGTAATTCTTTCATACAGTCTTTAAACTTCATCATCATATTTAAGGTCGGCTGTTGGTGCATGTATGTGTATAATATTTACATTGAAAGGTCGTGCTTCTAACTGTAGGATCATAATTCTGTCAGATATTGGTATAAAATTTTTAACGAATTTACAAAAGTCAAGTGATACAAATATGCCGACTCCATTACGATGGTTTTTGTCAGATATTTCACTTCCAGAATAATACAGGTTACCTTTGTGATGGTAATGTATACCTGTTCCAGTCCATCTGAGTTCGCTTATTCCAAGGATATTAATTTTAATTCGGTCCATTTCTTGTATTAGGTTATCAAGTTTACCTGCTGCACACAAACTTCTAACATTCCAGATTCCGATTCTAACTGTTTCATTCATTATGTTGAGCCGAGAGATACTTCGCACCCCTGGTCCATTTAAGGACCGCCCGAGACTCGGGGCCATTGTTTGGTTTCTCTCCATAATGATTTCCTGGGAATTTTTAGCCGAAGTGGTTTCCCGTTGCCTTCTTCGGTGGAATTTTTTTTCGGGGTTACCAACCCTTAGGCCGTTACTTTCTTGGAAAGTAGGAGCGCCACCGTTGACTCAGACGTCATCCGCCGCCATCTCTTCTATATATTCCGACCTGAATATATAGCACAGTTGGAACCTCGCCTCTGATCATTTCAAAGAAGCTTCCAAAGGGGGTTTCTTAACGGAGTGACCTTCTCCGACCTTGTTGGTCCGCGGGAGCTATTTTATTTCACTCCTACCATCCATATCTGGAAAGCATTTCCCTATCCGCCACCCGGGGACGCGTTCTCTAGGGGTAGGGTTCCCCCGAGAAACATGTAAAACATAATAAATGATTAGAAATGTAAAATAAATAATTTTGAAGCAAAAATTGAAGCTAAAAAAGTAAAAACATTAATGATGAAAATAAAAACAAACTTACGTAAATATTAAATGGTTTCAAACGTCAAATGGATCAAACGTCAGACGGTTGCCAGTTACCAGCACAAAAAAAATATTTCGCCGTTTTAATAAAATTTAAAAATATTTCGACAATAATTCGGAAATATTGAAAAAAAAAAAATTTTGATGTCGCATATCTTCATAACTATTGATATTAGAATTTTCAATTTATTTCAATCCATCTATAAAGTATTGCAGATTAGATATAAGATCCATCTGTATAGCATTGATATATACAAATATAGTTTTAAGACAAAGTGTCGTGTATAAGTTGTGCATGTATGTGTTAAATCAACTTTGTATTTTCCAAAACACTTTGTATGGGTGGGGCATTTTAAATTTATTTTTTAATACCTTAACCTTAAAGCTATCAATCAATAAATCCTCATTAAATTGTTGAATTATGTAGGTAAAATATATATCTCTACTACAATCATTCGGACAACGACAAATATTTTCAAAAATACATACATTTGTTGCAATGTAGTTTTTTCCTAAAATGTCAAACATTTTTATTAAATGAATGCGAATTAAAAAATGCAATATTGATGTTAGTATGTATGTCACAATATCCAAAGTAATATTTATTGTAATTTTCAGACTGAAAGTTAGGTAAGGACTGTAAGATGATACTTCAGGGACACGTTTTGTCTATTGAATTCATTATAAGAGGGGTTCAAATTTCTAAATTGATTTCACATTCAGATTTATTACAAGTATCAGCCCAAAATCCATCAAATAACCATAACCAATGGTTTAGCAATCATTTCAAATATACACTGACGACCGCATTATTTATCAAGTATTGTGTAGTAATTGATTATTAAATTGATATTGAAGTAATTTTGTGGCTTAAAATTCGCCATTGCATTCAGCTTTGTTGCTACAAGATAATCATGATTTTTTGTTTTGTTTCAGAAAAATAAAGACCTGATGTCGGATTTGCTAGCCAGCTGTAAAGTAAAGAACGGTGAGTGTTGTTGCTTGATTCTAGGACCCGAATTCACACTTTAAATCATCGAAGTCGACACTTAGATGATTTAAAGTGTTATTTTGTACTGAAAATTACGCTTTTAAGGCGTACCTTAACCTTTAAATTATCTAAGTATTGACCCTGATTTCGGGTCTATAAGTAGATTGTCAGTGTCCTTATTCTTTATTTAATTTACTTAAGCAGTGCAAGTACGTATTACGCATTGAAACGAATATTAACCATGTATATTAAATTTAGGGATAAGTGCACAATATGGGGTTGTGAGCTATTATTAATATTAACACATTTTCCCGTATAATTGAGTGTCCTGATTCCAAAAATGACAATAAAATAACCTCGCTCGCAAGTAATAAATGAGTAATTACAATTTAAAAGATCGTAATTATTTCTTCTTCAAATGTAGCAAATTTATTTTGTGGTAACATAATTATAATTAATATAAATTAACTTTGTTTAAACCACTTATTTATTGAAAAAAATCAACATGTTTCAAAGCCAATGGCTTCTTCATCTTTGATGAAACAAAGTTAATTTATATTAATTATCGTAATTATTCCCTTAATATGTTTGACAGGTCAGCCATTATATCTGTACGAAACGCGAGCCATAAACAAGGTAATATATTATTCAAAGATTTAATGTAGGTATATTGGAAGCATAGAAAATTTACTATTTTTTTCAAAATAGGTGTTTTATAAGAAAAATCACCTTAAATTTTCGCTTTAAAACTAAGCCTGAGTCATGTCTTGTTAGCGTTAATGGAGTAGTTCGGGCTGTCTTCCTTGGTATTCTCTAATTTTAAGCTGTCTATAGATATCTGTGGACGCGTAGTTCTCTGTGTATGTCACAGTTGCTGCGAGCCACAGATTCTATGGTCACCTCGGAACGAATAGATAAATTAAAGCGGCATATACAACAGTTTTATCGGATATATCTAAATTAATTTGCCCATGCAATTTTGCAAGTTTGCAAGAGTTTACAGTCAGCCGGCAGAATAGCGGAAGCGAACTACCGAAGATTGACACCGGGAGAGAATATTAACTTACCATATCTAGACAATTTTCTAGTAAAAAACCAGGATCTGGTGTAATATCAAGGGATTTGTTTCGACAGGAGGAATACCCTAGATTGTACTTTAAAACAAATTAAACATCCAAAACGTATTATGAAATGAAAATGATAATAATAAAACAATGATAATACCTCATTATTATTGTGGTGGGCTTCTGAAAACGTGGATCTTTTAAGCCTCGCACTAAGCATTCTCTCCCGCCCTTTTGTCTCTTGTGCGGGTAAACAACGTAAAATATGATACTTACACGTTTCGTGGTATGAGTTTTAGGAATATTCCGTTCCCGAAATCGTAAATAAAAGATGTAATTACTTTCTGAGAATTTTAATTGTGATTTTTTAAAAGAAATTCAAATCTTTTTCATTTTCGCGGACCGCTTGTTATCCGTAAAAAATATATGTTTTAATAATTAAAATATAACATTAGAACTACTTTACAATTGTTTTCTTTAAAATACATATATATTCAAAGCCAAAAAAATATATATTTTGCGTAAAAATAACCTAGTTTTTATTAGAATCTTCCTTTGTAATAAAAAAATATTCAAGACGTTATACTTATTTTTTGAACGATTTTACACTAATGAGCGTAAAAACATATAATGGGTTGTTTTTGGGTATAAAGTCGAATAAAGCCAACACTATGGTTATGATTTATTATGACAGTGATGTCCGCCTTTGGGTTCGCATTGGTTTGCGCTAACCAGATGTCAATGTTGTAGACTTTTTGAAAAAGATATCAAAAATATCTGAATGCTTTATATTATTAATTAATGGTCATTAAGAATCACAGTTTTGAAAAAATTCTCAAGTATGTCATTGTGGTGATTTGTGGACATATGTGTCACCATCTGACAATACACGGGACAAGTGCGTACCCGTGATCGCTGACGATATAAGAAAGTGGAAAAAAGCTATCGCCTTTTTTTCGATCAGAGCATCTCCTGGGGAGCGGACGTTTTCAAAGACCGACCCCGGAGAACCGTATTTCAAAGACATGTGACGATAATTGTCGTCACAGAAATAAATATTATATTAACTTAAAAGAAATAATACCATTCTTCACATTGCATAAATAAATGAACACGTGTTCCAGGCCCGATACATACGTGACATCCTGTTTTAGGCTAAATCTCACATGATATTCTACCCACAGAAAGTAATTATGCATCTTAAAAATAAAAATAATTGACGACAAAAATATTGAGTACTTGTTAAAGCTGTTTAATATTATTTATGACACGGGGGTCATCCCCCAAGATTGGCTTAAATCTACATTCATCACTCTCCCTAAGAAACCGCACCCCAAAAAATGCGGGGATTATCGTCTGATTAGCCTTATGAGTCATGTGTTAAAAGTATTTTTAAAGATTATACATTCACGAATAAGATTAAAATGTGAATGTGATTTGGATAACTCCCAGTTTGGCTTCAGGAGTGGTTTTGGAACACGAGAAGCGTTACTGGCAATAGATGCTGCTGCATCTATTGCTAGAATGCTACTGCAGAAATGCCGCGACCAACGAAAAGACGTTTTTGCGTGTTTCATTGATTATGAAAAGGCGTTTGATAGAGTGAAACACGCGGACCTTATCAAGATGCTCCAAGAGCGTGATATTGATGACAAAGACATTAACATTATTAAAAACCTATATTGGAACCAGGAAGCTGTCATCAAGTTGGAAACTAGCTCAACAAAGTCTACACCAATCAAACGTGGAGTTCGACAAGGGTGTATACTGTCACCTATGTTATTCAATTTATACTCCGATCTAGTATTCAAGAAGGCTTTGCATGACATAGAACTGGGGGTCAAGGTTAACGGTGTACACGTCAATAATATCAGGTATGCGGATGATACAGTCATTCTGGCAGATAGTATGGAAGACTTACAAACACTCGTAAACAGAATTAATGAGGCTGGTGTGAGACTGGGTCTTAACATGAACGTGAGTAAAACAAAGTTCATGGTGTTTAGTAGGCAAGATCACACGGGAGCACGCCTCACATTGAATGGGGCTGGTATAGAGAGAGTGACAAAGTTTAAATACCTTGGAAGTATCCTAGCGGAAGACCTCGACCCAGAAACCGAAGTCAAATGCAGAATTGAAGCATCGCGAGCTGCTTTTAACAAAATGAGACAGATATTCTGCGATGACAATCTTAACCTGAAACTTCGACAGCGACTGGTCAAATGTTATATATGGTCAGTCCTGCTGTACGGAGTGGAATCGTGGACCCTCAAAGTGAGTAGCATGAACCGGCTGGAGGCGTTCGAAATGTGGATACATCGGAGAATGCTCCGGATACCCTGGACGGATATGGTCAGCAACACAAGAGTTCTTCAAAGAGCTAGAGTGAATAGAGAGTTGCTGACAAATATCAAAATCCGAAAGGTATCGTATTTGGGTCATGTGCTCAGAGGAGAAAAATATGAATTGCTCCACCTGATTCTTATGGGCAAGATAGAGGGTCGTAGAGGTGTTGGAAGGAGACAAATTTCCTGGCTCCGCAATATACGCGACTGGACGGGCATAAGAAGTGTTGGAGAGCTGTTTCGTGCTGCCCAGGACAGGGACGCTTTCTCTCGGGTGATAGTCAACGTTGGGGGGACCTGACATGACACCAAAAGAAGAAGAAGAAAAATAAACGTGTTAAGTACATAAATTCAAGTCTTCCACCTAGACGTTTATGTCCTTTTGCCATCAAAATCAACTTACCGCCCCAATGAATGGGGACCCACCACTTTCCCAGGGCCGTTCTATGAGCCGACAGCTCCCATATCGGCCCTACTCTTGCGTCACCAGGTTGACATTTTTATCTTATTTAAAGCCATCCCCGTGCGGCGCCCGTGTAAAGGGCGAACTCCGCAAGGTTCTGGCTGCAAAGATCCATACATTGTCCCCTCCACCAAAACTGTCACTGTCACGCGGGTGACTTGATTGAATAACTTACCGCCCCAGTATATAAATATTCCGCGACTTTCCGAACCAGCTCGTAATTCAAACAAAAAAAGATCACCACCAAAAAAGGTAAAAAACCAGGCCCCCGCACCTGTATCACAGAATTAACATACTAATTACATTTTACAAATTCTTTTCCGTTCCTTATTCCCGTCAGGATAGTAAGTACACTCTCATCCGAAAAGCAACACACTTGTAACTAGGTGGCATCCGCCGAGCCCTTTTACAGCGGTATGTGTCTTCTCCTTCTACTACCATTCCCACTATCCCCGTATTCCTATTTCCTTATGTAAAATTTAGCCAACGGCTCCGTGCCATTTTTAAAACAAAGCAAATATGATGCAATATTGGAATATCATCGTTTCGACCACCCCAAACACAAACTTGAAGATACTGTAATTCCTTCTGCGCGAGTGCCTTCAGGTGCGTCCATTGATAATAATATCCAAAGATCGTCCGCTCTATACCAATCAAATCTGAGTGATAGTGTTTTTACGAACATTCAACATTCGTAATGTCGACTCCCAAGGCGGATAAATAGTTATTCCAAGTTTCCTGATAAATCAAGAGTGCGTTCAGGCGCGTCCATTAATAATAATATCCAAAGATGGTCCGCCCTATACCAATCGAATCTGAGTGAAAGTGTTTTTACGACAATTCAACATTCGTAATTTCGACTCCTCAATTATCAATTATTCCAAGTTTCCTGATAAATCAAGAGTGCCGAACATTATCAACCACGAACCTACGATTTCAAGATCCGTAAATATTTGTAACCAAACATAATTTAAAAATACAAATCAGTCGCCGAAATTTATCAACCACGAACCTACAATTTCAAGATCATTGAATATATATTTGTAATCAAACACTATTTTTTTTTTAAATTTGAAAAGTAATGGAAACCTAAGAGGTTTATGGGTAACATTTTTACATGATTCAATATAAGAAAATATAATAATATAATTTAGATACAAAGCCATTTTGCAAAGATTTAAAATGCAAATCATTCGCAACTTCTATTTTCCGAAGCCAACTTGATCTCGCCGAGGAAACGCGACTATCTCTCTTCCGGAAGAAATTATCACCTCGACCCGTTCCCCAGTCGCTGCTCGTCTTTGTTATCTGATGCCCTTTTGAATGGGCGTATCATCTTCTTCACCCGGCCGTCGGATACTAACGATCTGTGATCCCTTCTTTCAGTCCATACCCTTCCTCGCAAACTTGTGTACTTCTAGATGTAAGTGCTGTATGTGACCATTAATCTTTTTGTCTCCTTGATATCTAGTTTATTTAATAACTATCAGTGTAGTGCTAGATATATCTAAAATTTAATTACTGGTAAAATACCTATTTCATTGTTTATTTCTACGATATTGATTTCGGGAGTAAATACCTACTTATTTTTGTGTCACTAATTATTGAAAACTACCTGTTCCATTGTTTATTTCTACGATATTGATTTTGGAACGAAATACCTGCTTATTTTGTGTTACATTTTAATTACTGAATATCACCTATTTCAATATTTATTTCACCGACATTGATTTCGGAACGGAATACCTACTTATTTGGGTCAAATTTTAATTTCATTGTTTATTTCCAATACCGATTTAGAAACTAAATACCTACTTAATTTTGTGTTAGATTTCTAATTATTGAAAATTACCTGTTTCATGTTTATTTCAACGATATTCATTTCGGATGAAATACCTACTTATTTTTGTGTCAAATTTCTAATTATTGAAAATTACCTGTTTCATTATTTATTTCCACGATATGCATTTCGGACGAAATACCTACTTATTTTAGTGTCAAACTTTTAATTATTGAAAATTAGCTGCTTCATTGTTCATTTCACCGATATTGAATTCGGGAGCAAATACCTACTTATTTTTGTATCAATCTTAATTACTGACATATTTACTTCTGGGTAATTTAATAACTATCATTGGAAGCGCAAGGATATTCTTAAATTTTAATTACCAGTAAAATACTTATCTCCTTGGCTTATTTTAACAACATTGGTTGCAGATACAAATTCCTCTTAATTTTAATATAAATTTTTAAATAACTATTTATCCAACATTTTCCTACATTCCGATAATTATTTATTGTCTTCTTCACACCACAAATAATTACCTACCTGTATTTTGGATTTGTATATTAATTACTAACTGACATTGTATGTACATGTTCACATCAACTTGACTTTAAATATTAATCATCTCATTGATTTAACTTTTTAAATTTATGAATTAATAATCTTAGTTTCAGTATAACCATACACTTGCTTCCTTTTCCTCGACGGCGGCACCACGACTTGTGGTAGAGAGAAAGTGTCTAGTGAACCTATCTACCTTCCGAGACCCTTATAGAACCATTCTCTAGTACTGAGCTAACGGGCGAGAAAATATTCATCAGGATCATCACCTCTCTTCCTAATTCGTACCAGAGGCTGCGGAACCGTGTCAGCAGGTCCGGAAAATACAATCATATTTCCCGAGAAGTTCCTTTGGAACGGGCGGATTCCCTGCAGTCTCATACGGTACGGAAAGAACGGAAACGAGAGCAAAGGGTGAAGGGCGGTAACCTTACCGGTCATACTTCAACCAGAAGATCGTCTTTCTATACCAATTCATTCATATTACCCTTACAGACATTCTCTTTAATTCTAACTTATAACTATCGCAATTTAAAATCATGAAATACTTGAAAAATTACATATTTATATTAATGTCAAGTACTAAATATTTATCCTTGTTTCATTTGGTCTCTATACAAATACTGGTTAGTATTTCAGACGTTAATTTTTACCTTTGTCGTTCTGCGGGCTGACATCTGTCGACTGATTTTCAATTTAAATTTACTATTTCAAATTATTGGATAAATAATGTATGCATGGAAAACTTAAATTTAATACGTACATTTTATTGCATTTAATTAACTCTCATATTATAAACTCGAAGTGTATTTTATTCTAGATATACAGAGAGAATACATATAAGAGTTAAGAATATATTTAAGAACTACATGAACATGGAACAGATTAATATCCAATGTGATATTGTTTAGCATAGCTCTAGCTCAGGTAGCTCTAACTCTAAAGCATAACAGGCAGGTTGATCCTTTATATTTTAATGTGAAACAATCTGCGTTAAGAGGCCCCAGTAGATGATTTTCGTATTTGCTCTCGATTTGCTAAATTTAACGTAAACTTATTAAATCATTTTGCAAAACTTAACTAACTTAACTCTTAACGCTGGTCTTAAGTAATAATGCGGAACATACAAACCGATTGTCGATCGTACCGCTCAACAATCGATAAAAACGTGTAATCAAGTACACTTTCGTTCCAGTCTCTTAAACTATTGTAATCGAGCATACCCAGAAAAAATTGATTGGGTTAATATGCCAATCGATTAACACCCAAGGATAATGCCCGTACTCTCTCATGGAGAGATATCTCAGAAACTTATTTTGGACTTTCTCCACCATACGAGAAGTAATCGCGTGGTCCCCAAATCGCTGAGCCACTCTCGAGTCTACTTCGCACCAAGGAGTTGTAAAGAGTTCTCAATACGCAGGTATTTTTGAACCTGGAAATCGCAGAACAAATCATCACAAACATTCTCATTGTATTATAACTGACCGGACCGCCTCTATGTCTACATATTATGCATCGTGCTCACAAATCTATAGCCTAGATCCTTATGTTTCGACTTCATGTCAGATTTTGGTCATTCATTTTGTAGCGATAGAATAGAGAACACTAATCCCACGTCAATCCCACACCAGCGCCATACCACTTTTTTAAAATCCAACCAAAGATCCCCAAAATAGAATAAACGCTTTTCTTCATATAGCCGGCTTATGGGCATTGATCGTATGAATTTTAGCAAACCAGTAGATAATGTTGTTGGAGGGCGCCACTGTACAAGGTACTACAAGGAGATGACAACTGAGAACACATTGACGAGATCCAAAATTAAATCGGCTCCTTGGAAACGTTACTATCCGAAAACCTTGCGGAGATTTGATTAAATTGAATTTGCATGAGGATCAAATGGATTTCAAAATTGCTCATTTGCATAAGTGAATTACGCTGGCGCCGCGCTAGTTCAAGTTTACGTGGGGATTCCACCCGAGCGGCTCCGGTTATCCACGGCTCGGTGGGCGATCATTTGAGGACAGATGTAATCGCGTTTATCCAAGCAAATCACTCGCGTAGAATGAGAATGTTTTATGTTTATTTGCGTCGGTACTTATTTATATCACGGGTTAGAGGGAAAACCATACGGTGAGTGTTTGCTTATTATATTATCAAATTAATATATTTTAATCGATGACGAAAATCTAACAGCTTTGGTGTCAAATAATATAAATACACGATTCTTAAAATAAATTCTAAATGTTGATTCCTTCAACAATGGTTGCCATTAATTTATCCAGCCATTGTCATTTCGTCACGCTCGCCTAGTAATCTGATGGTTAGTGGTTCAAACCCCGTTCCAGGACACCAGCAAGTTAGTTGTGTGTTCGTAGTACAATATACCTATATAACAAGTAGGCTTATTTTTAAAATAGTAAATATTAATGCGACAATACAATAGTCAAATATACATAAGGTCTGTTATGTATATTTGACTATTGTATCAATTATATACTGTTTATAATAGTAATATTAAATTATTACCTACCTTTTTTTATAAAAAATACCTGAGAAACTGAATATAACGGCACAAACTTGGGAAATACTCATTGAAAATATGGAAATGCACCGTGTGCATTTGTACCGGTGGCATCGCGGAATCACAAATAATTAATCAGTATAAATTATGGTAAGCTAGACATAGCGCGACATCTCTGATTACAAAGCCTAACCGGCACCGTGACGTCCGCTGCGGCCGGCAGAGCGCTCCCGCCTCGCCACACAGCCACCAGCGGGCCGGGCAGCGTTCCGTCAGCTCGTTCCGTTCGGCACGACACTTCTCTACCGTAATTCATAGTTAAAAACATTAACAAAACATTAAAAAAATACGTTTTGTTTACTAGAAAATTTAATTATGCAAGAATAAATATTTAACTGCATTATAAGTGAGTCTTATATGTATGCAAGGGGATACGTACTTCCATTGTATCCCATTGCCTATAGAAAGGGTTTGGTGTATCACCATATAATTTTAAATTCTGTGTTGACTTTCTAATTATTTGGATTTTTATAGGCAGAACGTCAGTATTATAGCTATCCGCTAATATTTTTTCCATGCAAATCTGTACCGTTTAACCGATCCGACTAAAATTTTGTATCCTTATTTTTGATCCCCCAGATATATTTTTTGTACAACACCGTTTGACCGATTGGACCCAAATTGTGTAAACAAATAATCCAAATCGCTACGGAAAAAATATGCCACATTTCTTCCCTAGACATCCTATCCATCCCAGCCTTGATTAAATGAAAACATTGTTTTAATTAGGGGCTTTTCAAAACAATGGACCCTTTGTTTTCATCCACAAATTTATTTTCAACTTAATGCTTAAACCGTGCAACGCCGGGTACGAACAGCTAGTTCTTAATAAACTCTTCGTCCATTCGCTTGACAGGGTTCACACTAAATAATCGAGATTCTATGCTAAAAATAATGTATCAGATACCCATACTCGCTTTCTCCAAGGTTTAGAGAAGTGTGTTTTATTTAAATCAAATCAGATTTCATTATTTTTTTATATATGTACTTTCTTATTGTATTGTGTAATCTCTTATACATTTCTTCTTCTCCCTTATTCCCCATTCGCGTCGAGCTCAGTGACGCATTTCTATCCGATCTGTTTGTAGTTAACAAATAAAATGTTTCATTTACACGGAAAGATCGATAAAGCTTTTGATGGATGAATACATTTAATGGTATTTGCACACATCTCTTTAAATTCTTTCAGATACATTTTGTTAACGCTTTTTGTTTATGTAGAAAAAATTTCATTATCACCGTATGTTAAAAGATATATACCATTTCTTATTTACATTGTGGCTCTTTACAAACGAAAAGGAAATTATCATAATGTATTTTTTATTTTATTTTTAATAAATAGTATACCTACATTTTGCTGTTCAACGTCTTATTTATAAATATATATTTTTTATTCAATTTATTTGGTAAATGTACACACTTAAGAGTGTATTCAATATAATATATTTAATGAACATTTATATTACACGCTTACCCACTTTTAAATGAGAATTTATTCTCGTGTTTAAAAGTGGGGGCTTTGTCATCTATTGTTAATGTAATCGTTAGTGTAAGACATTAGTTTAAATATAAATTTATTAATTTAAATATAAACAAAGAAACATTAGATTAAGTTATAAAAATTAAGACATTAAATTAAGTAAGATATAAACAATACAAGAAGACAAAAATGTAAGACATTAGATTAAGTAAATAAGTTATACACAAGGAAACGTTAAATTAAGTTATAAAATATCTACAAAAATAAGACTCTTGATGGGTGGCGTACATTTTTGGTAAATTATTTCATTTTCCACGCGCAATTTGCATTTTAAATACATAATTGTTAAATTGGGATTAATGATGAATTTCTTATTTTTAACTAGTAACTTCAGAATGAGCATATAAGTGAAACATTGGAATAAGGGCCATTATTTTTAAAAATACTCAAAATTTCAGAAAAGAATTTGAATATACTCACCGCTCTTTAAACTATTCTCCTCCACTTTTCTCTGCATCCCGGTGTTTTAAAGGTTAGGGCAAAAGGCCCATGGAAGGGACTTTTATATATTCCCATCCCTCTTCTCTATCCTTCCACGTGGCCTACCACCATCAGCTATCTTCTCTACTCCTAAAATTGAAGGATTCACCATGATGACATTTTTTCGTTGAGAGTATCCTTGATGTGTAGTGAGCCATTTGTCAGTAAGACGCAAAAAAATAGGAGAAACGTTTATATGAAGTTGTATACAGAAACAGTCGAAGAAAAACTCTAGCCATAAACATGGATTATGGCTACAATTTTAAAAAATCTCTTTCATGAGATAAGGATTATTCAATTGATATTTGTTTCTCAGAATCATAAGCAATGCAGATTTTTTTGCTTGTATTCACTGCACTCCAGTGCTTTGTATCATTGCCCTTCAGTTAACTTCGCTTTTGATGTTGGCCTTTTATAGGTTCACTTTCGGGGAGGGAGAAGATGAAGTAATCAAATACAGAATAACTTAATAATGAATTCCCCGTATTCTGCTTAATTAACTCCCACTATGGTAAATAAATTATTTCACTTGTAACGCACTCGTGATTTGTTACACAAAAACGAGCTGAAGTTTGTCTTACAAAATATACGATGTTTCTCCGTCCGGCGATGGAAGCGGAGGGCAATGAAGACGGAAACTTTTCTCACAATTATTATTATTCGCGCCACAGCTTCTGCGCAAACAATAATTTGTCAAAAACTTTATTTTACCGTGTTTATTTTGAGAAGCGTTATTAAATTTCTCAGAATTTAGTTATTGTGTATGTACGGCTTTTGACATGAAACTGGCGCACAAATATTTGCGAAATTTTGTTTAAATAAATAAAATTATCGTTTGTTTATGAGGATTTTATTTTTAATATTTGTTTACTTACGTTGTGTTATTTATTACGTAAATTTTTATTTACGTACATAATATTACATAACTCAGATTTTACAACAGAGAGAATTAAAATTTTGGTCTCGGTAAATATTTTCAAAAAATTAAAATCAATTTATTTCTTCATTTAGAGCGTACAAACTTGAAACTTTTACGTACAAATTAATTATTTGTATTTGGAGAAAATATAAAACTAAAAATATTTATTTTTTAACATAGCCCACTATTGATATTACCGACTCATTTTTTGGCGGAGCAGGCGCATTCGCCATATTAAATTAAATAATACGATGCATCTGTATTATATTTTCCAATTAAAATAATATATTTATATCCTCTAGTTTTACAAACTGGTGGTATTTATATAGTACGGAATCAAATTCCTGACATGCTAAAATCGTATCTTAACTAATTCTCGAAAAATCAAAGTCTCCTGTATCTAAATTCCCAACAAACCTAAATCGCGTCCAACTCAGATATCGATAAGCCAAAATCTCGATAAACTATTAGCAAATTATTTGAGAACTGTAATAGCAACACTAGGGTGCTTCAAGGAATTAGTTAAAGTTTTTATTTTTTATCATGGCACACTTTTATATGGTTTTAATAGCCAAAATATATATACGTATTTTTTTCATTTAAATTAATTTTAGGGGTTGCTACCATTGCTCAAAGTTTTGAATAAATGCGCCTTTCAGGGAAATGACTGCAACGCTTCAGACCAAACATGTCAATCCATGCAACATCAATAAAACGTGGATAGGTTGAACACATTCCTTTCCTGACCTCTTAGTATTTTAAACAATAAGAAGTTTGTTTAAATGTGTTAGTATCGCAACAAGAGTTTTAGAAAAATAACGTAACTTTTGTTTTTAGTCTGAATTTATGATCGCGCCATTCAAAGGCGTTTACAAGTGAAATGAGTTAAAAATATCTTTTGAAAATGACATCTTTGGAACTGTCTGAAGAGCTTCGTTGCTTTTGCATACTTCGATGATGAAGTTTTCTTGAAAACTAAACGGAGGATTGTCATTACCTTTTAAAAATCAAGGATTGGAAGATTCTCAAAAGCGAATAACTCTCAACCTGGAAGATTCTGTTAAAAATCATACATTGAATTTTTTCAACACAGCCGTTGTTTCTTGCGATTTCTTGACGAAAGATGTCAGGACATGAAAGGATGATAATGATTACAATAAGACTACAATAAACCTTATAAATTCTAAGAGAGTTGTAAATGATATAGTAAAGAGAGGAGCAGTGCTCGTGGAAAACTTATCGGTGGTGTGAAGACAATCGTCTTCACTTTACCGATGAAGAGCAGAAGCAATGGATAAAGATTATGACGACAATTTTCTAACTCAAAAAGCTCACGTTGTCTCTGTCGTCTTGATTAATTATTATTTATTTTAACTGTATTTATTTTTTTAATGTTCAATGTAAAAAAATTGTATTTTAATATAAATTCTAACTCAATTTTCGTAAAAATTTACTTAAAATATATTTTTAAAGATTAAATACCAACATATATTTTTCAGTTAAGCCCTTCACTTTCACAACTGATAGCGACCCCTTAAAGACCTTTGTAAAATCTAAAAAAATACTGTGTAAGTACATACATATGAAAACATATGAATGTGTGCCCTATTGAAAAAAAATAATTAAAATTTTTCATACATTTTTGAACCACCCTAAGCAGTAGCCATTGTAACTTTTAGGACAACAAAAACAAAATATAATAAAACAGATTGAAAATCGTATATGCATCTTTTCACGTGTTTTCTGACAAATCACTTTTTTAAAAACAACACAGATCTACGATAACTCAAAAACTTGTCAACTTATTTCATTGAATTAAAGATTATTTTATTTTTTATAAGTTCTTTCATGGATCGTGTCAGAATATCTTGATCGTAATATATTTTCTATTCTTTTTTCCCTTCTAAAGAGAAAAAAAAAATTAAAACCAAAATGTTATGTTTAACAAGCTCTCATTTTGTTAAATGTAATTATTTTTTAATTATCCTGTTACGGGCAGTTACTAGTACGGACAAAGCGACAACTTTTCTGATTATAATTTTACTATTTTAATTTTTTTCAAATAGTCATTGTCGTTTTAGAACACATTTTTTCAGTGTTCTCGGTACCTCTACGGAGTCTTTATTATTATATTTGTTAATTAAAATGTCATCATTTTTAGTTCAAATAACAATAAATATTCAGAATATTTTGAGTTTGTTCAAATCTTTCAGAACAGTGCTGGATTTATGTCACAGAGACATTATTAATCAATTAGTGTATATTATAGATATCTCACAGAGACGAAACTGTATTAATTATGGGAAAGTAGGTATAGAAGTCATTTGGGTGTAACAGGACTTATGACCTGTCTTTTTATGGTTGGCTTAAGTGATCACTTTACACAATTGTAACATTCGCCATTTCCACCCATGATAGAATATACCAGCTTATTCATTTTTTGGAAGTTGTATATATGTTCAAATTGCGTGAAATGAATGAAAATGGCTTTGTACAGGCCGCATGGAAAAGGCGCTTACAACTCATATATGAAAGCTTTTCACGCAATTTGAACATATATACAACTTCCAAAAAATGAATAAGCATGGTATATTCTATCATGGGTGGAAATGGCGAATGTTACAATTGTGTAAAGTGATCACTTAAGCCAACCATAAAAAGACAGGTCATAAGTCCTGTTACACCCAAATGACTTCTATACCTACTTTCCCATAATTAATACAGTTTCGTCTCTGTGAGATATCTATAATATACACTAATTGAACAATAAATATGTTGTAGAAGATAAAAAAATTTTAACTCTACTCCAAGAAATTCCTAAAATTCACTTTTTTGGCCTTTTAATGATAAAACTCCTTGATTACTTTGAATAGTGGAGTTCTGAAACTAATTAAAATATATCGACCATACTATATTGTGAGCTGATAAGAAATAATTTTGAATTTCACATAATCTGAATTTTTGGTAGTCGAGATTTTGGCTTATCCGAATTTTGGCTGTCATCATTATTTTTATCGCGATTAAAACCCAGATCCACTGCACTAGATTAATTTATTGATATTTCTGTAGCTTACTGCTTCTTCTTTTATCCTTCACTTCAGAATTATTATGAGATGGCCTCAGTGAGATGAGACACGACTCGTAATACACCTCCACCGGTCTCGGTCCTGACTTGCTCTCCTAGCTGGCTCCAGAGACCCTCCAGCCTGTTATGACATTCTTCCAGGTCTCCTTCATCTTTAAGTTTGCCCGGGATAATTTACTTTCTAGAATTTCATGTAAACGCATAATTTGGCCTGAAAAATGGAACAAATCTTTTGTTTGCTAACTTAGATAAAAATTTCCGAGGTTGGATTCTATCGTTGTTGTATGTTGTAAGTTGTCGTACTGTCCACAGGGTACGTAGTATCCTACCCCTAGAATACATTTCGAAGGCGTATATTATATCCAAGTCTATATTGCTTACTTAAAATTGGAAAGACATGACTAACATAATAAATATAAATAACCTCTGAAGTTAAATACTATTCTAAAAATTTTAGATTTCCTTTATCTATTACAGATATCATTTCTGTCAAAAATTGTTTTTTTTTCTAAAATTCTTTTTTAATTTTTTTAAGAATTAGATTTTATTTGTGTGTGTATATGCGCAGAGTTTATTTTTATGTTTGCAACTACGTTGTCTGTAATAAAAGATCAAAGATTTACCTCAAAATAATAACATTTAATTTCCCAATTTAAGTAGCCATTTGCCTTCAAAGAGAAGGCTTAGTCTACCAATTCTTAGTATTTAATAATACTTCAATTAAATAATAACCAGACATAAAATTAATTTAGAGGTAAAAAGTTAATCTTCGATATTAATTATTTTAACAGACAGAATATTCTTGGAAATTGCCAAGAAATATCAGATATCCAATAACATAGACAAAATAAATCTTTAACGCTTAATGGTCGACATACGTTTTAACGGATGGATGCTTAAATATTTAAGGGTTAAAGAAAAGCGCTTACGAAATGTTTCGCTGATGAAGAAGAAGACAAAATAGAAAAAAATATTTGATGGAGTGCGTTCACGCGCGTGGAAGAAATAATAGCGAACAGATTGTTCGTCGTCTCAGTCGCTGTCGGGTGCCGGGTAGGAAAGAGGAAATCAATAAAGTCTGACTCTAATATGTAATAAAATGACTGGTAAAAGGCAATAAAAGGGGGCTTCCTTTTTGAAAACATGTTAAATGATGTGACGGGACGAGAGACGGAATAAGATTTAAAAAAGTGTTAAAAAGTGATGAACCCAGGAAATTTATAATGCGTTTATGAACGAACACCTATGTTTTGTGAAAATAATACGAATTGTGAAAAACGATACAACATTATCATAAATTTCATGTTCTAAAAAAAACGCGAAAATCTGGATTGTTAAATTATTATTGGGTGTTTCTACAAATTTAATAATAACATCAGTATTTTATAAAATATAGAATTTTTCCAAAGTATCAAAATTATTCTAAGTAGTAGAAGGCTAGGTTTTCCTGCGCGGCCACGGACAGAATTCCGCTGCCACACTGCGCGAATCTTCCACCGCGTCTCGTCGGTCGCGGAACGCCGCTACATTTATTTCCATACAATATGCGCTTATCAAACACGATAGGTAGACCCATTTGCTTTGGCGATTTTACGCGGCGGAAAACTCGATTTTTTCACGACTGGCCACACCAACCGTCAAATGTCAAAACAAACTCACCTCGCACAGCTGTCTTTACCGCTCATATGTGCAAAACGCTGGTTTTTCGAACTTCCTAGATTATTCTAGTGTTTACTATAATGTTCTTGTGGTTTTCAGACATTTGCAGACATTTCCCAGACGTTATAGATAATACGAAAGTTATGGTAGTGTGTTCTAGAAGTTGATAGAGAGTTCAATCTTATTGTTGGCATCGACGTTTTACCTTCTCGTTACAATACTATAAGTTACCAAATTTCTCCACCCCAATATTTGATCCGTGTGTCACACTAATAATAACTTACTCCTCGCGCGTTACTCCTAAATTCAATGTCAAAAAAGATCATTTTGAAAAAAGCGGAGTATACGAAATAATCCATGCGGAGATTGTAATAATTAATCCGTCAGTCATACTTCTAAAAATCTCAGCATTAGTCTAAAAAAGCATCGTCGTTATCTATCGAATACTATATTCACGAATACAAATACGAATATCAAACCATTTATTCGGCGAATACGAATACGAATAATTCTACAAGGTAATAAATAACACATCATTGCTCTTCTTTTACTAAGAGATTTAATAATTGAAATTTACCACCGCAAAATTTTTGTTCGAAAACCACAACATTTGTAACTTCTCAGGCGTTAGGCAATTTTTTTAATCCATTTGTACATTCTCTGCGGTTGAAAATAATCTTTCTGAGGCGACAGTAGACGTCTTTAAAGAAAAATACTTATGGACCAATTTTTTCAGCTTAGGGAAATATATATTTTCACGCCAGAAAAGCAATGGGTCAGCAGAAGGTGATATATTGGGTTGTTATTGATATTTTAGAGCGAGTCCCCGAACAAAACAAAATAAACTCGTGTCAATGGGCCGACTTTGTTTTGGGACGAGTTCACTAACAAGTCATGAACACAAACCGATATCTTTATTCCTTATAACAAAAACAAATAAATAAAGTTATATTTAAATTTAACTTACCAGATTTCTTATCGAAATGTTATTATACATTTATATAAACACTACGTATTACAAAACATAAAATACATGAAATGGGCACCTAACCTTATTAATAACCCAACGAAACTAGATGAATGAACTCATGTTATGCTGTGAAACAAGTAACAATTGACAACTTGAGAACTCAACAAATCCATTCAATCAATGTTAGGGGAATCCCCGATAATAGAGTGCCTAGGTGTGTTCGGATACACGGTGCACAGCCTAACCGTAATTTGCGTTGCGTTCAGTTATAAATGGTTTGTTTTTAATATTCGGGATGATATTCGGCGAATACGAATATTCGGTAAATACCTACTATTCGGCGAATACGAATATTCGTATTCGCATTCGTTGCATCACTACTAACTAGTAATAACTTTTCTGAATTCGCGAACCATATCATAGATAAAAATCATTATTTTCATTCATTAACATTAAACTTCTCCATCCCGCCGAGCGTAAATGTAATAAAATTAATAATTTTGAAGGCTTAGAAAATAAAATAAACATTTAATTTGCTTAATAATGATACTATCATATCTATGAGAGGAGTAGCTCCTGTAACCATTTTTGTTACAACCATTTTTTCACCAGTAACTCCAGTCCATTTTTATCACTACCTAACTAATAAATTACTTGTATTACCACCTAATCCATGCAAAAAAATCTGTATTTGAATGAAGTCGGTTTAATACTTCACCTTTCGATGAGAGATTCTGATTAAATAAAATTATAAATAAACTCACGTAGAGGTAACACGTTTGTGTTTTTCACTCAATCTAATGATCACCGTGAATAATCTCCGCAACGTAAATATGTACCGAATTCATCAATAATTTCAAACTTAACCAATTAACCCATAACAACAATTAACGAATAACTCAGGCATATTATTAAAATGATTAAAACCAATATGTAATTTCCGTTTCGGGGTTGGCACATATTCACCACGTTTCATATCTAAAGACCGTTGTGCTATGTGACAATTAGCGCTTGTTCAGACACAGCGGAAACCGTGCCGTTTCAGAATCGCATAAGATCCGTGAGGGTCTCATTTACCTAGGTTTGTATGTGATCGTTCAGACACAACCGTGCGGTTAGTCAACCGCTGCGGTGCCCGCAACCCAACCGCTAGAAAATAGACCCGCACGGCGCCCGCACGATCCTATTACTATGGGGCCTTACGAGAGCGTCCAGTCGCGTTGCGGGCACCGCACGGTTCCATGTCACAACAGGAGCACGCGTGGATGATATTCTCTTTTCTATGGTTATGGATCGCTTTGACACTGAATTTTTATTGATGAAGTGGAGAAAAGACCTGTAATATGGGATCTTCAGTGTGAGGATTACTCAAATATGCCAAGAACCAAGCTTGGCAGGAGTTGGTGGAGATATTTGGAAATGGTGGAAAAAAAAAGAGTATTTTAGAGAAGTAGGTATTTATTCACCAAAAATGAACTGTCAGAATGATATTTATGTGTCTTGCCATGGAACACGGCCGTCGTTAACAAAGTAATGAGCGAATATATCTCTGATATTCAAAGATGGAGAACGGCACCAGAACTGTCAAACTGACGTTTATTTTCGCGCGCACAAATCGCTTATTAACCGCGGCTGTGTGAACAGATGACACAAATCGCGTCTTTTGAAACGCGATTCTGAAACTGAACGGTTCCCGCTGTGTCTGAACAAGCGCTTAGGCATTCAGAAATTGTATTGTTTTTTTTTCTTTGCGGGTTCTTTAATATTGTGTCACGTGTTCCAACCTCTTTCTTATGGGAAATCGTTGCGGTTCTTAGATCATCACCCCTGACGATGTAGTCTTCAACGGGGAGTAAACGCGGCACAGCACCTCAGAAGAACTTTTTTCGAAATCAATTTAATCACTGATAATGTATTTTCATCTTATGTCATTATCTAAACGTTTTCAATAGTTGTAATTAGATAATGGAAGTATTTTATTTTATATTATTTTTTCAGTAAATATCACATTTGGGATTTAAAAAGTAGTTCATTTCCATATAATATAATGCTTTGTCAAATTAATGCATGGAATACACTATACCGAAAAATGTCACTTTAAGGGGGGAGGGAGGGGATGGAAGAAATGGTGAAAGTAGTCATGACATAAGGATCCTTAAACCTGCCGACGACATGTCGTAAGCCCTGTGTCTTCCATCTATTCCCTACTCCGCGCGGCGGGCCCGGATTTGGGGACTCCCTATCCGGTGAAACTGTGGAGGTTAATTCTCACATATTCATTATGATGACAATATAAATAAAGTATTATTTTGGTTGTATGTGAGTATGTGTATGTGTGTACACATAAAGTACCTATGAGTGGGGGCTTATTGTTAGTAGAAAGTAATTTAATTTGATGTAAAAACACACTTCTAATTTGCTAATCTTCGCTTTGTCGTGCATACATAGATTTTCACGTCTATTATATTAAATACATTTATTAAATATAACAGAGAACACAGATATGAACTAAACCCGTTCTTTAGGAAAGGGGGTATTGTTACAGCGAAAGAATGTCCCCCTTCACGTAGGTATGTTTAAGACATATTAATACTGCAGTTAAAATAATCAAATCCCCTAGTAAGCAAAACGTATTTTTTACAATAGACTTTTTTTTTATTTTGTTTCAAACCGAATATATTTAGTGAAAACGTCTTATTGTATAAATTGCAACTTATTAACACCAGGTTGTGTAGCGAGAAATTTACCTTAATTCATGTCTATATATTTTGGTGGTCTGTCGAAAATACGAAATAAGAAATAAAATTAAATTTCAATCATAAAAAAGTTTGTAACATAAAATTAACATTAGGTGATATTATCTAAATATCTAAAATTATAATAGGGAATTAGGTTCAATAGTTATGCTTAAATTCGATGTCAATCGTTTGAGCTCAATTTGATCCTGCGTACTTGTGTTGAAACGCTAATCCTTTTCTAGGGTTATCTGAATTAAACCTTAATTTCATTAGAACAATTTTCACCTAGAAGGACAAATACATAATTTATACCTATAAAACTCAATGTCTGTCTGTCTGTTCTCTATACAAATCTACACCGTTTTATTGATCTAACCCGAATTTTGCATACTTATTCTTTAAGAGCTGTCGGGAAACAGGCATTTCCTCTCCCCTTCTTTATCCTGCTCTCCCCCCCCCCCTCTAAAGTCTCTAAACAAATCAGCATCGTTTGACAGATAGGACCCAAGTTGTACATACTTATTTTTTAGGACCCGGTGGTACCCCACTCCCTTCATATATCTTTTGTTTGGCCTTGTTTTTTTGCAAATTTTGCATAATTGTCAAAATCGTCATTTTTTCCCGCTTTACCTCTTTCTCATAGGCGCCATCTCCCCTTCTTCACTTTTCACCAATCTCTTCGCCAGATATAAATGTACTTAATGCATTTGACCAATCCTCGGGTGTAGATGTGCTTCATAGAAATAACATAGGTATACGTCTCAATAATATGGAAGCATTAGAAATAAAAAAATATTAAAATTAGATAATAAATATTTACTTAATAAACAACTAGATTTGTCACATAGTCCAATTCTAGATATATTCCCCTTCCAATTAACTGCACCCACCCATACCCGCTCTCTTTCACCCAACCTCCACCACAGTTGACGTTCTGTCTCTTTCTTCCCTTAATGCTTTCTTGATTGCTTGTAATTCTGTTTTTGTTTAGTTAATACTCAACCCTTATGAAGAATCAGCTGTGAGTTGAAACTAGTTGGTGTACACTCAATAAAGTGGTGTTTTACAAATAGTTATTTTATTTAAAGATATTATGTCTCACCACAATGTGTTTGCTTCGTGTGAAAATTTGTATTTTATATATTATTGTCAAAGTGTATTGATTATACGTTTATATATTAACTAGCTATATTATATTATCGTAATCATATGAAAGTTTTATATCAATTTAATTCAATTATTTATTCTATATTATATGTATTCTATTAATGTTTAAATATATATCGAGGGTAGAAAGCCAAAAGGGCGTCAGTAATATTATTTCGAACTTTACAGGAGAGTAAAATAATGTTTTGTCAATCTGATTTCGTCAACATTTCTTTTATTATTAAATGATTTCAATATGCGTTTTGGGTTACCAAATCTGGAATTCGTTAATACAGTAAAATAATTATGCACAAATTAGCAAAGGGATTTAAACTATGCTCCAGTGATTTTCCCAGCGAGAGTGACGATGACCTAAAATATTCATAAAAAGTATTATTTTAAATTTTATGAAAATAATTTTAATTTTTAGTATACAAAATAATACACTAACTTTAAACTATCCACTAAGTGACAGCATTATACGAGACATTTAGTGTTCATATATCCTTATACAACTGTCAGCTTCGGGTGGTTTGGGTATGTTAAACGAATGAATGAGCAAACGATGGTAAGAAAGTTATATGATGCAAGTGTTGATGGTGCCAGAAAGACAGGGCGACCGCGAAAAATGTGACATGACCAGATTAACTCGATACTGGATACGATGGTCCTGTTAGGAGCCTCAATAATCATAGAGCTTGCATGCGAAAATGTACGAATGTGGATGAGGCGAGAGTCGTGTGTCAAGTCAGAAGAGTGTGGCGCTGTATCCTTTTTATCCCCACGGGACGTGATGGTAAGTAAGTGAGCGGGTATATAATTGTAGCGGGTTGATTGACATTTGACTATCATTCCCTACCGTGTTAATTATCTTTTTATATCAAAAAATATTGGAGTATCTGTGATTCAACATTCTTTAATAGACATTCGTCTCCCGTTAACCGTTACCAAATTTGTGATTAATTTTTGAACCCGAGGTGTTAACGCCGGTCGAAATTTGCTTCGTGCTCGATTCCCAAACCCGAACCTGGAACCTGGAACTCCGCCGGTAATCGCGCACCGCAGACCCAATAGGTCGCAACATTTTCGGCTGCGTTGCATCTGACGGCTCCGATCGTCGCAAGTAATTGGATAGTGCATACAAAAGAGATTAGATCCGTGCACCTGACGTTGATAAGGGCGCTTCTGATTTCACCCAGGTATCTTACCTTGTCGTCGTAAGAGACCGAGCCTTTGAATGAGAAATACATAGCAGAATAAATTTGGAAATGCTCATAACATTGCGGAAATTACCGTTGTCGAAATCATCACAGAATTTAAAAATTTATTCCAAAACATTATTCCATTGTGTTGTCAAAGATAAAAACCTTTCCGAACTTTCGATTATAATAATTATCGCCACCAGGGAGGCGATATTATCTAGAATTATAATTTGTCACCAGGTGGCACGTGTATTGCCTAATTTTAAATTACGACAATATTAAGAATATTTTTGATATTATATTTGTTTTTCGCTTACTGGTTAATGAGGGCAGACCCACCGCTTGCCCAGGACCGTTTTATAAGCAAAAGCTCCTATATCGGTCCTACTCATTCGCCGCCAGGTTGGCATTATTTAATGCTAAAGGCAGCCGTGCGGCCCAATTTTTCTTTGCAGTGCTGGGTTGCATGGTTGCAAAATGTTGCCCTCATTGTCCCGTCAGTTCACTTCTTTATTATTTAAAAATATACATAAACCACCAAAATATTTCTATACAGTAATTAATATTTCAATACATTAACACGATCTATAAGCACATACAAAACACAAAGTTTATAATAACAATATAAAGGCACAAAGGATACACAGGATGTAAGGAGCAAACAGGTCGGGACATTTGAGGGTTAAACAGACAGCACAAAAATACGTACATAGAAATATGGACTTAGTGGTAAAGCGGGTTATTCTGTGATAGACCCTTTTTTGAAAATAAATTATATTTTCAACATTCAAAAATAAAAATATTCTCAGATTTTCACGGCCATTCAGCTTTAATGATGGATCCTCCAATAGGATCCGAAACGTCGGCAAAAGAAATTGGAATATCCCTTCTTTCTAACTACACGCAGAAATAAGTTTATCGTAAAAATCGACCTTACAAGAGCAATTGGCAAGCAAAGCTCGCGCTGGTTACTTTCTTTTAACATATGTATAATACGATAATCGTGGATGAAAACAATTGAAAGGGGAAATACATCAGTAATCAGCTTATGTATGTACGTATATTATTATTGATAAGTATTTCGGGCCCATTTCTACATGAAAATGCAGATTTTTTGTGGAGAAAAGTGGAGCATTCTCAAGTGTGGAACACATGCTACCTTGGTTCTTTGACGAATTTTTGGTTCTTGATTTCTCAGAGAAGAAAACATCAGAAGAGTGGCGATGGGTGGATAAGAAGGATTGAAGTTAGAAAAAAAACTTTAGTATGTAAATCTAACCTGAAATTGTGTGAATAAAACGTCTAGGAGTAGGTACATAAAATTTAATGACCCTATCCTATTCACAAACGATTAAATCACTATTACGTTTACTAAACATAAGTTAAATCGGAAGTTATTCAGCGGAAACATCATAAATTTCAAACCCTAATCTCAGGCCTTCACTAGAAATAACAATAATATGGCTTTGGGTGGAAAAAATTCGCAGGATCAGGGAGGAAATTTATCGGCGGCAAAACTGTAAAAACCTCACTACCTCGTTTACCTTCCTCTCCCGGGGTGGGAGGGGAAACAATATCCCGCGTCTGAGATTTTTTTATCGCGGGTTTTGTATCTCGTTATCGTTTGAAGCGCTAGACAAACGTGGAGAAATAACGACTGCGCTTAATCCTTTAAATAATGTTTACTGGCATTACACGTTCGTTGCCTGAAATGTATATTGCATGAATTCAGACAAAAATTCAATACCGTAAAACCTCGGATTACGAGCATAATTCATTCCAGGGACGTGTTTGTAATCCAAAACATTCTTACACGAATGCGAATTTCTCCATAAGAAATTATGGAAACTCAGATGATTTATACCATAACCCGAAAATATTCATGTAAAATTAGTAATAAATACAAATTAACTTTTTATATTCAATTGTGTAGGATGACTTTCACAGTGACTGACGGAATCACTACTGTATGTTGCATATTTTTATTTTTCTGCCTTTTTAACAAAGAATCTATGCAATGACAATCCTTTTACGTCTTTTTGAAGATTTCGAAAAAATGTGACATTACATTGTTGTTAAAAAGAATCTTCGCTCGCACTGCTACAGCTTTGTTTAGCGGAGCCTTTTTACAAAATTGTACACTATTTCTCGCATCTTCCTAATCTTATTTGAAATGAGGGATTCCTCCGTATTTTTCTCCTACCCTTCCTCAAACCAGATATCTTACGCAACCTCTTCCACAATGCCCGCGTTGCATATTCATCAGTTTGTCGATGGTCTGATCCTGGCCATATTCTTCTTCCGTATCTCGAATATCGCCCTCATTCACTTCTGGTCACGGGGTCTATCCTAAGGACACAATAGCGCATACTCGCATTGCAAGACCTCCCCTGTTTGTCAAGTTAAAGATTATTTATTATAATATTTTAATCTTCTTGCCAAGCATTCGCAGACCAAGTTAATAGGAATTGAAGGTCTTACTGCATCTGCAAACTACGCGTCCACAATATTCATCTCTGGAAAGATTCGATCGGGGCAGTTTTCCACTCGCGTCTCGGAAATCAACGAGAACGTTGAATTTAGCATTTCACGCGTTCTAGTTGTGTAAAATACACTTCCAGCATAAATAGAAAGGAATAACAATTTAATAGAATTTCTGCAAATAGACATGTTCTGCAATTCAAACAGATGATGTTATATTAGGCATAATAATTGAACTGATTAGTGTTTACCAACCCTCATATGTAATTGGATATATTGTGTTTCAGAAAGGGAATGATTTCTAAGAAATACCTACAAAGTCACAATGTTTGGAAATTCTCTACCTAGACACAGACATGTACTCGTGAACAATTTTTTTTTTGTAACAACAAAATTAATTAATTGAATGAATTAATTAGAAAGATATACAGAAAAAAACTGTCCTTCAAAAAATACTTTGTTTTGTAGACATAATAAAAGTCTGGAACTGTAAATGTAAGAACTGCGATGACAAATTTGACTGTGGTAACCATTAGCAAAAAAACTTAAAACAATTATGTAAAATTTGAGACAAATATGTATTTCGTATGTTACCTTTATACACTTCTTTCCACGTGTGACTACTATCGCCATCTGTGGTTGAAACGTCCCCATGAACCTGTAAAATATCGCCGTTGGTAATGAGATATCTATTTTTTCACTAGTATTTGCTGGTAAATGTAAAATAAACAAAAATAAAAAAATAAAATATATACATATGTATTAGGTATATATATGAAATTACTACTAGAATACGCCTGAAAATTATATCATTTTTACTTCCTTTATTTTAACTCGTGGCGTCTGTCTGATTGGCGCAAAAACTTTGGATCGATTTTTAACCCTTTTCCCGTGATCCAATCGAGCTTAAACTTTGCAAGCAGACTCGTGGCGACGATCAAAGAGATCTACCAAATTTTCGTTAAAAAATATAAATGATTATAGTATAATTTTGGATTTTTCAAATTTTTAATGGTTTTTTCATACAATTTGTATGAAGAGATTCCGACGCATCAGGTAGACGCGAAAACTGATAAAATAATTATTTTTGATTTTTCGAAATTTTGTATCCCTTTCGTAGCGTCGCATCCCAACGAGCCCAACGCATAGGTTAAGGGTTAAACCAGTTTCACTAGTAAATGAGAAAGGAAGTATAATAAAAACATTTTATGGGTTAGTTTTTTACTCCCATTCTTTTAACTCGTGGCGTCTTATTGCTTGCTTGACTGACGAAAAAACTTTGGATCGATTTTTAACACTTTTCCCGTGATCCAATCGAGCTGAAACTTTTCAAGCAGACTCGTGGCGACAATCAAGAAGATGTATTAAATTTTCGTTAAAAAAAATCATAATTAGAGTATAATTTTGGATTTTTCAAATTTTTAATGATTTTTTCATACAACTCAGTAAGTTGTATGAAAATACTCCGACGCATCTGGTAGACACGGAACCTGAAAAATGAGAAAGAGATTATAATAAAAACTTGGTCTTTACGGGTTAGATTTTTTTACTCTTTTTTAGACCTGTTTTATATACCTATTCAGAATATTTTAATCATATTCTAATTTTTTAAGTACTGTATTTTATCCCCAAAGGGACCAGATACGTACTATAGGTCGTAAGCCCTACAAATATCCAAGAAACTTTCATACCTACTTAATAAATAAATGAAATAAATATATTTGGAATTAATGAATTAATTAAAACCACAAAGTTCAAGCCTTCATTCAGAAAAAAAATATATTCTTCGCACAATTAATTAAAATGTGTGTGTTAAAAATCGCCACTACAAAGAATTGTATAAATTAAATTTTCAATTTAATTTTTATCTTCGAAAGTGTAGAATTATTGTAACATTCCTTCTTCTTGATGCCTGGAGCATCATCCCCTAGATTAATTAATCTGGACTTCCTTAAAGCAACTATCTTTACCTAAAGGCTGAAGACGGTTTTAAAGTAAATTTCTCGTGAACTAGTTCAGAAATAAAGTTTCGTGCCCAATTTCTCTTTGGGTTTTATCTCAAGAGTCTCCCTAACGCTTAGCTCGAATTAGTTCAATAATTTATACTCGTCTAAATATAACTTATATATAAAATGACTTTTTTTGATGCTGAATATTGCTAAAATACTAGCTGCAATCCAACAAAAATGATCATACTTTTGCATGCCGATTCCTAAAGAATATTTACTTATTTGTAGACGACATCCATGAAATAATAATGATTACTTTTATCAAACTACTAACTGTTCGTACCCGGCATCGCAAGGGTGAAGGATTAAGTTGAAAATTAATTTGTGTGGGTAAACAAAGGTTCGATTCGAACGGTATAGATTTGTATCGAAAGGTTTTATTACCCGCCGAGTCCTAAAGAATATGTTTCCAAATTTTGAGCCCGATCGATCGAACGATACAGATTTGCATTGAAAATATATTTTTGGTAAAAGAATAGGGGAAAATGTCGCCTATGTTACCCGTCAGGTCCTAAAGAATTCGTTTTCAAATTTCGAGTCGAAATTCTTGTTTGGATCATATTGATCTTAGGAATAAGATCGTAGCTGACAATAAATCCAGTGTTTTAATCGCTCCGGTGGCCGATCATCGCTTAACTGCCGCCAGCGTTCCCTTCAACCCCTTAAAAACTGATCTGAAAATGGTGATATCACAAAATAACTACAACATAACATAAAAATAAATAAAAATAAACAAAAAAAAACCTTCTCAACTTGGATGACCCTGACATATTATTTACACAAACATTAGAAATATTTTTATAATATTTATGAGAAAAGTGCAAGAGTAATAATACGTCATAATATCAATAATAAAAGAAAAGTAAAAAAAACATAGATAGATGAAGCACTCTTAGACGACATAAAATAATGAGATTTAAAATGGCCCAGATGGAAAAATTCACCTACAAACAAAAGATGTGAACTTGATTATAAAAAATCCGAAATACGGGCAACAAATCCCTGTTAAAAGCAAAAAAAAACATTCTACCTGGAAAAAATTAAAAACTGCTACAGAGTTACAAAAGCCACATGGAATGAAATTAATAAAATATCTGGAAGACCAAACAAATCGGGTTGCGATGCAGTACTTACCAACTATCTATTAAAAAATGGCTCTGCTGAAAGTACATATGTTAGAATCTTTTGCAAAACAATGCGAAAACTTAGATATAGAACTGATTTCGCTACCTCCTCATTCCACTCAAGCTCTACAACCGCTGTATGTGTGTGTTTTGAAACCCCTGAAGACTTTTTACAACCAATATGCCACAAGTTGGCAACACATCTCATCCGGTCGTCCCACATGTCATCCCAACGTCGGCTTTTCTAAGGTTATGTTTAGTGGGATTCTGAAGAGTGCCTGGAGTTCAGCGGCCACTGTTAGGAATGCTGTTAAGGGTTTTGAAGTCACAGGATTATACCCTCTGATTCTAAACGCACTCCCTAGCTATAAATTCGTCTCATTGCAGGAGTCAAATTCCCAAACAGCTTCTAATATTGCTACCTGTAATAAGGTTCTCAAAGAAATTCTCCCTTTACCGGAAAAGATTCAGTCAAAAACCACACTCAAACCACGTGCACCTAGAACACCGATATTTCACATAACATCACCGGAAAACCTTGAAAAAAAATAAAACGAAAGGCTCAAGAAAAATCGGAAAATTAACTCAAATCTACAAAAATAAGCTTCCGACTGACAAAGGAAAGCGTCTCCTTATTAAAGGCGTCAAGGATTCAGTAACCACTAGACGTTCTGTCAGGAAGTCGGCAGGAGCCATTAGAAACTGGTACTGCATTTATTGCAGAGAATTATTTACATCAATCATCCTCCAAAATAGGACTGGATTCAATGCCTCAAATGCCAAGAATGGTGTCATGAGAATTGTAGCGACAAGCAGATGTTTAATTGTTACTTCATCTGTATAGTTTGTAAGCCAGATATGAATGCCAATTAAAATGTAATTACTTATTTTGTTAAAAAATTATACATTCGATTTTTAGCACTCACTCATATATATCCCCTTTTTGAGGTATAAGCACCATGACATTGATATTGGACATTTGATTGTTAGTTAATTTTTTTGTGAAAGTTTTCACAACTATACAGATATAACCTATATTCCCCATATTTTTTTCAAAATAACAGTTAAACGGCGAAGTGATCCGTATAGCCTCGGTCTACCATATTAAACCGATCGGTTTTGGAAAAAATAATTTTCTTCATCTGTATGATAAAGAACAATTATATAAATTTGATTTATATGAATAATAAACATGTAACAAACGCGATGAATATAAAGAAAAAAAAGTATTTAATCTCTTTTGGCTGTGGCAATAGAAATTCAAATCCGAAATAGCAGCCGCACCTTGAAAGTGCTTCATCTTTCTTCATATTCTGTAATTTCTTAATTGGCAATATGTGGTCTTCACATATACACGATAAAGTTTACAATTAAATTAATATTCAATACACATAATAATTATTATTTCGTTTGAATATGATAAATAAAATAACATAACATACCAATTTATTAACCACGAAAGTAAAGTTATTTTAGTTATTTATTTACCGTTTCTGAAAACAACAAATAAAAATAATAACCTGGTTATCAAAATAATATATATAATTCGAAGCTATACATAACCTAAAACTGTAGACATATTATTGTTGTGGGAATATGATCCCAGACATTTTGTAATTAGTTGCAGAACTGACATATGTAGCGATACATATCCCGGACGTATCTTGGATAGAAAGGACCATTGTAACGAAACAGGTCAAGTAATACTCCGTTTAAGAGGATTCTAAGGTCAAGATGAGACTGCAAAAGAGTAGGTACTTTAGATAAGTACTGGAACTAAAAAAGAGTGAGTAGGTACTCATGGTACCCCCCACTCGGTATAAAAAAATGGGGATGGCTTCAACAGTGTTAAATTTACACCTAACACCTAATATTATTTTTAATGGAAACGCCTTTTTTGAAATTGAAATTTTAGAACAAAATTTAAAAACTCTAGAATTTTTTTTATTTTTAAATCGTTAACATAGCAAAATTGCCCAGCCATTAAAAATTTCGGGTTTGTTTACCGAAAGTAACAAAATATTGTTTTCAATAATTATCCATCGACTTATTCGGCGATTTAATGGAATTGAAAATCTGGAAATATTTTTTACCCCCCAGGCAAATGATCGTCCGGCCTTCCAAACCGTATATCTACTTACGTATCCAGGCTCTTAAATTGAATATGGCAACACTGATTTTGCGAGAATTCCTTCTATAGAAATAGTACCCCGAGTGTTATACATCCAGGAAGTACATGTGTTAACGTCCCGGAAGTTATTACGCCATCTACATCCGTCGCTGGAACTGTTTTCGCACATGCATGTTTGTGTCGAACGGTAGAGATTGGATTTTGTGATAATTTATTAGTTTCTTTCCACGCAACTAGAGTATAAAATTGTACAGAAATGAACTAAACTCCTTTTTTAGACAAGTGGAAACGGAAGAATGTCCCCCCTCACGTATTAAGACACATTTCTAATTCGATTAAAGTAAACCAGTTTTGTAAACAAAACGCAGAAATTTACGTTAGTTTACGTCTATTTATTTGCGTTGAATGTGATGATAATAACTGAATAAAAATAAAAAAAGAATCCAAGGAATAAGAATTGTGAAAAGAATATCAAAACACAAAATGATACAACGCAAAGAAATTTCATATAGAATAAATACCCTTAGGAACATACATAGATTTCGATGGAAATACCCTACCTATTACGAAAGGTTTCATGACCCGACCGAGAAATTTCCATACACCCTTTCGATCATGAACTGAAGACCCCAAAAGCTGCCTTGATTATGAAGTTAAATTATGTGCATACATACATATATATATATATACTTTATATAAAACACAAGTTTTACTGGATTAGAGCGCGTATTTGTACGTATATAATAATATTAATAATTATAGCAACTTCGATGGAGAATTCAATAGATTCTTTATATATAAAAAATTGTCGGTTGGGATCAAGAACCACCAAATCATATATATATATATTTAATATATATATATATATAGAGGGTTATTTGTAAAACATTAATAACCTCGCAGGACTATATTCCTGCCTTGATTATGAGTCGAAAATGTTCAAGCTCTTATGACCTAATATCAATAGATAGAGGATAATAAGTTGGCCTAGAAATAGCTTCATCGTGTGCGAAGAGGACAGATAATAGCTGGAATATTAAATTATGTAGCACAATTATTATTATTACCCTTCCCGCGCCACAAGTATTCCAGTGAGGACGTGACAGGCAATAATTCATCACAAAGTTAAGGAGGGATGATGGATTGTGAAAGCCATGAAAATAATTCTGATATTTTATTTGCCTTTAGTTCTGAAAAAAGTTTGATGACTCTATATGTTGCTTTTAGGCAGAATCATAGATGATCATTCACTGAGGCTTTCTGAATAATATTATTTTTTCCTGGTCTCGGTCCATATCCATGGGATGAGACTTGAGATAAATCTCAGAGTTTTAAGATGTACACTTATTGACATTTTGTTCTGGAGATCTGTCATGTCTGGAAAACTTAACCGTGAGCGAACTATTATAAAAAAATTGTTTTCATATGATAAAATATTACTAATATTATTTTTCAAAGCTACATCAGGCCATGAGGCCCAATTAATGTAGCGAAACATATCACAAAATAGCCAGGCTTGAGAAAATCACATTGATGTAATGTGACCTCACCAGAAATCGAACCTGGAACCTCCGGTATGAGAGGCCAATGTCGTGCCCACTGGACTACAGCGGCCGCCAAAATAATATAGTATGTTACATATCGTATATTATGAAACGCAAGGAACCACCTTCACCACGTGTCGTCGTACAGTATACACTTTAGTACACATAATAAATATACGGTAATATTGACAAGTGTCGCGTAGTGGGCCTCGGCTGAATATATTAGAAATCAGATTCTCGTATTTTTTTTCCAACTTTCATTTAGCCAAGATGCAATCCGCTTTTTTAGTAAGACCTCGAAGATAATCCGTCGTCATGCGGCGGTGCAATTGTGGTCGGGTCTTAGCGCCAGAAGGTAAAATTACGTAATTAAGTAATTTTGAGAATAGCCACTGTTGATAATTATAAATTCAACATTGAATTATTGGACATTACCTAGCAGATTGGCAAAGCTAATTGCGTTCTGATAATTTTCAAATATTGGTGTAATTTTCATTTAATTATACAGGGTGTCCCGTATCTCGACGTCAAGCCGAAATCGGGTGATAGACCAGTCATAAAAGTTATCAGAAAAATATTTACAAAACGTAAGACATGTGTTTTAAAAATTATTGGAATTTAAAAAAAAAATCAAAAAAATCTTCACCCTGGGACGGTCTGCTACAAATCTGTTGCTACAAATCTTTATTTTTCTTCCTTTTTTTTTATTATTATGTAATCCTGAATAATGCTTCTGTAAACTTTTGTCCAAAATTCAAAGCCAACTGCTCCAGCTTGGAAGAAAATGTCACTTTATGACCAAACCAAGTATTCAAAATCAATACTTTGCCCAGTTTCAAATGACTGTTTTTTTTTTTTTAATTATCTACTATTATGACTTGGCCTATCACCCGATTTCGGCTTGACGTCGAGATACGGGACACACTGTATATTCGATACGCGTGGAGTCGCATTGTAAAATTGTATCATTCTGAATTCTACATATAGTGGAAATATTATTTTGTCACAACAAATGGAAAACATAGCGTTTAATCAATTCCAAACCCCTCTTTGATCTGCCTTTCCATTGTAAGTGGCAGATAACCCCCGGTGCCAGTTCCCTCGCACCGCGCCGCTGGCTTTGTGGCATATTGGATGCGCAGGCAGAAAGGATTAGCATTCGCTTTTAATTGAAATCGATCTATACAGTTACATCACCCTGAAGCGTTACGTTGGAGCAACGCGAGGATGTACTTTTTTGGGCTCACAGGATACCTAGTTGACCCATCACCATTTAGGGCCGGTCTTATAAACGTCCGTTAGTTAAATTTCAGACCAAATAAACTGAAATTTGATACAAACGTCAATTTTTTCGTCTTATAACAATCCGTTAATCAAATTTTAGTAAAATTTTACCGACGGCCGATACCGACAGTCGAACCACCAGTTTACCGTCCGTTAGTTGAAACTGACAGAAGTATGACAGATTGACGTATTATTTTTTAAGGTTAGGTCCGCTGTCAATTTGCGTTTAATGCTGTTTGTTTAATATGTACATATATCCGTGCTGACTGTTGCTACATTTTCAAGGAAAAATGTTTTCACATAACGATGTCGAGCTATTATTGTATTCAAGTTCGTCGAATAAAGAACAAACTCGACGACAAAGAGTGTTCAATATACGAGTGGATTATTTTAATATTTTAGATGACGCAGATTTTATCTACCGTTTTCGCTTGTCGAAAAGGTCTGCTCAAGAGCTTCTAGAAGATATTGGGAACAATGTAAAAAGGTGCACCCGTAGGAATCTGATATTATCACCAACTACAAAATTGCTTGTTGCCTCGAGATTCTATGCTCTTGGATCAATATTATTAGCTGCTCAGACATAGTTGGGGTTTTAAAGGCTACTACCCGTGTAGTGTTGTGGGAAGTATCCCAAAAATCTGGTGCGAGCGAGAAATTTTAGATAGAAAAGAGATATAATTCGCCTTTGACAGCTCTAAAATCATAGACAAGAGCAGTACGATATTGCGATACTTACGGATGGTAAAAAAAGTTTTATAAGACGAGCGTCGGTAACATTTATAAACGAACGGCCATCCGTTAGTAAATTGTCGATTGACTAACGGAAATTTGGTCTTTCGTTTATAAGACCGGCCCTTAACATATACGAGTATCGGTTTAACTACACAACTGCGTCTATGATTTGGATTTTGCATCATGCACTTATCTACACATATCCCTCACTTTACGGATGCCTTTTTTAAGAAATATCTAAAATTTGGATTGCATAAAAAGCGATGTTTAAATTGACGTTAGAACAAATCAAAAAACTTCTCAAAAATTTATAGCGAAGAAATTCGCCGATGCTTTTCACATGTTAAAAGGGTGATTGAAATCAATATATATATATAAAAAGAAACCCGTGTTTCCCTACCCGCCAAGTTTTCTCCACAACCAGCTATAACCACCTACCGGTGGTTATGGTGGTGGATAGCCCTTAGTGTCACATCGAAAATATGCGAGTTTGGTGGGGGTGGCTGTGCCTGGGTGGGAATGGGTGACGAAAATGTGCTTTCTAGCTACATTTTTTTGTTACGGGAAGGCCGCAAATGCTTCGGATTATTTCAAAATAGGTGCGCCGACTGTGTTGGTGAGTCTAGAAGGTTCTGGATAAACCTGCTCTAGAATGTTCTGAGAAGGAGAAGTTTCTAGAATATTCCCGAAAGTTCTATAAGGTTCTAAACTCAGTGGCGGAATGTGTCGGTGTGTCTAGAAGGTTCCTGTACATTCGATAAATTTCTTGAAAATTCTGGAAGGAGAATGTTCTAGAAAACTCGCGAAAGTTCTATGACGATCCAAACAGTGTACTAAAAATCTACGCGTGCGAAGCCGCGCGGGCACAGCTAGTTTAAAATGAAAAAGATCCCGATGAACAGAGAAGTTCAAAAGTGTTTCCAAATATCAATAAATTTAATCATATTATGTGTAATTTGAAAAAGAAAAAAAAAACAAAGCGATAAACTTTTGATTGCTATTTCCGCCTTTTTCCTGCATCCCAAATACAGAATATAAAATTGTAAAGAGATGAACTAAACCCCTTCATTAGGCGAGAAAATTGGGTCACAGTGGAAGTATCATCCCTCGCGTATATTTAAGATACATTTATACTGAAGATTAATTATTTAACCTTGCTTAATGAAATCCCCTAGTAAGCAAAAGTATTTTTACAATAAATGTTGACTTTAAACATTTTTTTAAATTTTATTCCAAACCGAGACTTTTCAAGTAAAAACATATTTCAAAAACGCAAAAGCGCTACTTATTTACTGAGATATTGTCCATTTTAGGAGTATTCAGTTAAACCTTTTCATAATAGTTGAGAAATAGAATCCCCTAAACTATTCAGCCTTTTATCTAGCTCTCCATATCCCGGGTTGGGATATATTACACTTAGCTAGTAGTATTTTTTTTAACAAGTATAACGTATTGGAAACAGCCATAGAACTAGACAGTGTTCCAAGAAATTTACGTTAGTTCATATCTGTATATTTCGGTGGTCTGTAATCCCAATAATAATGTAATAATAATAAATTTCATCATAGATGCTATAATTTTCCATATTTATTACGCATGCACAAGTTATGTGTTATATTCTATATATTTCTAAATAAATTGTTGACTTTTATCAAATTTCCATAGTATCAGCGAGGGATCATCATCACCGTTGGCTCTGCAACCACTGGTAAGTCTACGCCTTCTCAGGCGTCTTCCTCCATTCATCTCGGTCCTGTGTCAGCTCTCTCCAGTTCTGGATGTCCGTGGCAGATATGTCTTTGAGAACATTATTCCTCCATCTTAGTTTTGGCCTTGCTAAGCTCCTTCGCTCTGTTAGCCCTGAAACAGCAGGGCCTTCTTCAGCCACCGAAGTCTTTCAATTTTTATAATTTTTGTGGCGCTTAGCTTCTAGAACAATGTATACGACTCATTTTTGTAGTGCCTGCATCAAATTCCATTGTCTACAACGAGGGATAGGTGTATATTAATTTCATATTTCACCAAAAAAACGGTGAACGTTCGAATCCAAAATAGAAAAAAGCTGAAACTAATTAATTCATCACAAATTATTTATTCAAAGTGTGATTATTTTATCACAATTGAATTTTTTAAATAATATTTTCATACCTGTCTCACTGAAACGAAGCTATTTATATGAGAATCTAATTAAATTTATTTATTTATCTTGACAATATACACGGCCGGCCACGAAACCTTTTTTGAAGTTCACTTTCAAATAAATAATGAATTCACAGAAAAAATTACGTTAAATGAAATAAAATGTAGGTTAACCGAATATACAATTGAATAATACAGTATGCAATACATATAAAAATACAGTAAGTACAACAAAAAAAATGTAATTATCAAATTTCTTGTACAGGCAAAATCAGACAGTGGATCCCAATAACCACTACGTTGCAGAATATTGATAAAGTAAATGTAGGAAAAAGAAACTACACATATCTATGAAAAAGAAAAATGTAAGCCCAAAAGAAGCCCTCCAAAAATTTTTTAGAAAGAAATTTTTCAATGTACATTTGTAATGGAGCAAATCATCTGAAAATACATCTGACAGATAAGCGTTTAATATATAATTTGTATTTCCAGACTGGCAATAAAAAGTTATGTTTTTCCTGGTTGACGTAGCAAGACTATGATACGATTATTTTATTAATAAACTGGCTGTTCGTACCGGGCTTTGCATGGGTTGAGAATTAAGTTAAAAATAAGATTGTGAGGGGAAACAAAGATTCCATCGTTTTGCAAAGCCTCTAAAAAAACATGTTTCCATATAATCTAGACTCGGATAGATGGGATGTCGAGGGGGAAATGTGGCCTATGTTTACCACCAGGTCCTTAAGAATATTTATGCATAATTCGGTAAAACAGTACAGATTTGCATTGAAAGTATATCAGAGGGAGAGGAAGGGGTAAAGGGGGAGTGGAAAGTCGCCTACGTTACCCGACGTGTCTTAAAGAATAAACGGATAAATAAACGATGCAAATTTGTACAGAAAATATATCAGGTGAGAGATTGAGGTAAACGGGGAGGGGGAAAAGTTGTCTTTGTTACCCGCCATATTCTAAAGAATAATTATCCTAAATTTGGGTCAGATTGATCAAACGATGTAGATTTGTAGAGAAAATGAAAATATATAACGGGGAGGGTGGGGTGAAGTGGAGGGGGTAAATTTCGCCAATAAGTATATACAAAATAAATACCAATGCCAGTAAATACATATTATATATATAATAAATACAAAGTAGGTGGTACACAGAAACATCCTCGTATTTGAAAGCAACGTTGAGCCAAAATTTCATAGCAATCGGTGAAAAACTTTTAGAGATTAGCGATTTTGTACAAACGAACATCTTCACTTTTATTAATATAGATTTACTTCAGGACAATCTAATAAGCCATGAATAATTTTAAAAAGATCAATTTGATCAAAAAGAATTCTACTATCAGACAATGTAGCTAATTTTAATTTATTCATTAAAACAGCTAGCTATGTATAGCTTGAAATGAATAAATCTTAAATATCTGTGTTGAACCTTTTCTATATTGCTCGAATGAACGGAACAAGAGGAAGACCATTTTATTGAATTGTATTCTTACTGATTACGAATTAATGGTTTGTACATAAAAGAAGCCAGTTTCTTAGAGTACCCTTGAATTCTAAGTTCTCATGAGTTAGGTGCTTCCACTTTTCAGCAGCTTTTATCAGTTTGCGATCGTTGTTCAGAGTCGCGTCCCTACTTCTACAGTATCGTCGCGCGGTTTATTGGGTTTTTTTCATTTCGCATACTGGTGACCTTTTCTTTACGGATTTCCCCACAGTACTTGTTTTTTTGAGATACCTTTTGAGGTTGTGTGTTGATTCGAGTTTGATATAAATACGGTCTCTACGAAAATCAAACCGATTTTCTGCTTTATGTATATTAATTAGATGATCAATGATTTCGTTTTTTCATATAAAGTAGCTTTTTTATAAAGTCAAGAAATTTATTAATATTTTTTATTTTTCTATTTCTCGGGTTGAAATTATCAGTTTTTTGTATTTATATCTAGGGCTTCATTGGGTTAGCAGCTTTGATGTTTGTTATATATCAGCGTGTATAGGTATTTGTTGCTTAATATAAAATATATTTTAGGTTTCATTTATCGTTTACAAATTTTATAGAGGGTCCGATACATTGTAGGATATACACGTACACTGCCTAAAAGGCATTCTTCAAATTTAAACTTATGCTATGATATACCCTGTAGTAAAATCATTTTAATTTACGACTTGTCGAGGCTGTTTACTTATTGTTATTAAAATTGGCATATTGTAAAGTTAATGGTGCACTAAATGCAATTATGGCCAATAAGAATCTGTCAAAAGAAGCAAGACTAGCGGTACATAATGGCGTTCTAGTGCCAACCCTTATGTATGGAAGTGAAGCCTGGAATTGGCAAAAGAGGAATGAAAGTAGACTGAATGCGGTTGAAATGCGGTCACTAAGACGCTTGTGTGGAAAATCTTTGGTCGATAGAGTGAGGAATGAACAAATTAGAAGTGAATGCAATGCTGGCTGTAGTGTGGTAGATAGAATAAAGAAAGGAGTGCTGAGATGGTTTGGTCATGTGGAACGTATGAACGAGGAAAGGATGGTTAAGAAAATATATGAGGCGAATGTTGAAGGCAACAGGAATAGAGGGCGTCCGCGAAAGACCTGGCACGATCAGGTACTACAAGTATTTGAGGATGGCCCTGTTAAAAGCCGCAACAATCGTAGAACGTGTATGGGAAGATGTATGAATGTGGCCGAAGCAAAAGTGGTGTGCCAGGATAGAAGAGTGTGGCGTTCAATCCTCTCTGCCTACCCCTGCAGGGAAACGGCGTGATGGTTAGTTAGTTAGTTAGTTAGTTAGTAGGTACATATATCGTAGTGGCTGATGTGTGTCAACACCACAACAAAACTATTAACAAAGACCCAAACCAGAAGAGTGATTTGATTGTATGCTATTTATTGTACGCGGATCATGCAGTATTAATGGCAAATAGCGAATTGCAGTATTAATGGCAAATTACAGTGTCTAGTATGCACGATGTATGATGTATACAAGGAAAGTAACCTTATTAAGAACGTAAACAAATTGTGTGAGTTGACTTTTTGTTACCTTCTGTCTAGAATTTCAAAGACATATTTCTGCAACTGTTTTTAAATCATTTCATTTATTATTATAATCGAAAAATGACTTGTCATTTTGAAAAATGATATTGCACGAGCACATTCGGATATTATTTTGATATCCGACTGAAATGTCAAAATACTCGTGGATTAAAGAATTCTTATTATTTTCGGTCCAGAATTTAAAAAGAACATATTAGTGTTACCTCAATAATATGTATTTTGTAAAAAAAATAAACATATATTTTTTTTAAATTTAAAAGTGATGTCTTTAATTTGAATTACAATTATATACAAAATCAATAGTAAAGTGCGATGTCCGCAAAATCTTCAACGTCACCAAATCCTATGACGTAGAAATCGACGCCCACTCAAAGATGCAAATATAGGCATAAACAGCAAATGCATACGGGAGTAAATAGTGTATATTGTTAAATATCGTCTCTCTTAATAAAAAGCGTTTTAAAATTACCAAAAAATTCCTTGAAAAATAAAAAATTAATAATTCCAATTGGAATTCGAAGGTGTTTATTTTTTTATTTGACTTTATTTGATATTTATTTGTGTTAAAGGGTTTGTTTAAAAAAATAAAAACCTTCGAATTCCAATTGGAAAACATTCCTATTGGAATTTTTTCCGAGTTTTTATCATTTTATTTAACTTGTATTGAAACGAATGAATTTTTCGTAATCGATATGAGTTACTGTAATGATAGGCTAACGTTATACAAGAAATAAGTCAGAAATATTGAAAAAAAAATGCAAACTTTGATGTGGCATATCTCCTTAACTATTGATATTAGGTCATAATAGCTTGAACATTTTCGACTTATAATCAAGGCAGAAATATAGTCCTGCGAGTTTATTAATGTTTTCCAAATAACCCTGTATAGACACTGAAAACGAATATTTTGGCCGCGGTCTGTCGATTAATTCTTCTTATTTTCTTAATTTAGTGTCAATAATGTTCATTTTATTAGTTTTAAACAAGAACAAAAGTTTTATCTAAGCTATTGTCCTAAATTTTGTTTTTAGATCTAACAATTTTTATGAATAGTAAAATTGAATTTAAAATTTATAGAAAGCCAACCTTTATAGACATCATTATACAAAGTACATCTAATCACCCTCTATCACATAAACACTCAGATTTTCATTCAATGATACACGGTCTTATCAATGTACCTCTGTCTCCCTCTAATATTCAAATTAAATTAAGTATAATAAAACAAATCGCCTTTGATAATGGATACAGTACAAAAACAATCAATAAAAATTAAAAAAATAAATTAAATAAAAATATTACTAACCAATTTTTATACAATTCACAGATAAATATGAATAATAATAATGATTATTGGCCAAAAAATTTTTATATTAATACATTTTCAAATCAAATTTCAAAACATTTGCCTAAAAATATTAGACCTGCGTTTTATACAAATAATAATATAGCGAAAATCCTCATAAATTCAAAAGATAAAGATAATATATTTAACAATTCAGGTGTTTATAAACTTTCGTGTAAAGATTTTACACAGATTTATATTGGAAAAACCGGTCGAAATTTTAATGTAAGAGTGAAAGAGCATTTATGAATAATCATGATTTTTCTCAATTTTCAAATTATTTATTAGAAAATGATTACGGTTTTGATAAAAATTAAGGACTTTCTATTTTACACATAAATAATTTTGGTCTGAAATTGAATAATTTAGAATCGTAAGAAATTAGTAAAAACATTATTAATAATCAATTAATTATATTTGATTGATTATTAATAAAAAATATTAATAATAATCAATTAAATTTAACTACTAGTCCAATTCTAAAAAAAATCCAATTAATTTGTGTATCTTATTAAGAACTTCAGCAATAATATTTAAAAATAATTTTTCAAATAATTAAGTAAAACAAAAAACACAAGACATCATTCATTTTATTATTTTGACATATTTATAAAACGCTCTTACGATGGAAAGGTTTTTCTGAAACATGCAGGTATAATTAATAAATATAAGTGGATACAAACAAATAATAAAATCAATTAATAAAATGTCGATCTACAAAGCAGCTGAACCAATTGAAAAAATTATAAAGTCGCCTCTTTCTATCATTAGTTCCCACTCTAGGAATATTCACAACCTGAATGACGTTCTATCCAGTTCATTTCATATTACGTTCAGATTATCTGTCACATCCGTCTTGAAAGAGCATGATCAAATCCATCCAATACCTCAACTTTGAGACTTGTAGAATGAATGTGCAGCCTTAATGTGAAACAAGATTTGCCGGTATAATCCAAGGAAATGGTCCCACGGGTTATACAAAAGATCCGTCTGAAAACAGTATTTCTCGATATAATTTAAAGTTTCGATTACAAAATTATCTTTAACTAGCTGTTCGTACGCGGCGTTGTAAGTTGAAAATAAATTTGTGGGGCAAACAAAGGTTTTATTCGAACGGTATAGATTTGCATAGAAAATATATCAGGGGGAGAAGAAAAGGTAAAAAGGGAAGGAGGAAATATAGCCTATGTTACCTGCCGAGTCCAAAAGAATAAGTTTCCAAATCTTGAGTCCGATCGGACGAACGGTATAGATTTGCATCGTAAATATATCAGAAGGAGGCGAAGGGTAAAGGAGGAGAGGGGAAATGTAGCCTATGTTACCCGCCGAGTTCTAAAGAATAAGTTTCCAAATTTTGAGTCCGATCTGTCAAACGGTACAGATTTGCATCGAAAATATATCAGGGGAGGGGAAGGGTTAAAAGAGTAGGTGGAAAATGTCGCATATGTTACCCGCCGAGTCTTTAAGAATTAGTTTCCAAATTTTGAGTCCGATCGGGCAAACGGTACAGATTTGCATCGAAAATATATCAGCGGAGGGGAAGGGTTAAAAAAAATAGGGGGGAAATGTCGCCTGTGAGTCCTATTGAGTCCTAAAGAATTAGTTTCCAAATTTTGAGTCCGATCGATCGAAGTTTTGCATCGAAAATATGTCAGGGGGAGGGGAAGGGGTATAAATAAGTATAGGTGGGAAATATCTCCTATGTTACTCGCCGAGTCCTTAAGAATAAGTTTCCAAATTTTGAGTCCGATCCGTCAAATGGTACAGATTTGCATCGAAAATATGTCAGGGGGAGGGGAAGGGGTATGAGAATAGGAGGGATATATCACCATATAATAAGTTTCCAAATTTTGAGTCCGATCGGTCAAACCGTACAGATTTGCATCGAAAATATGTCAGGGGGAGGGGAAGGTGTATGAGAATAGGGGGAAAATATCACCGATGTTACTCGCCGAGTGCTATAGAATAAGTTTCCAAATTTTGAGTCAGATCGGTCAAACGGTACAGATTTGCGGAAATGTTGCCTATGTTACCCGCCGGGTCCGAAAGCATATGTATGCAAAATTTGAATCGAATCGGACAAACGCTGTGGATTTGTATAGAGAACAGACAGACAGACATTGAGTTTTATAGGTATAGATTTTGTAATCAGGACATTCAATTATATCGAGAAATACTTATTTTCAGACGGATCTGGTGTATATATAACCCGTGGGGCCATGTCTTGGATTTAGCCGATTTGCCAAAAAATGTACTATTTTGTAGTGTCATTAGGTACGTAATTTTTCATCTCTTTTCTAAGGCGATTAGTGGTAAAAACTTTCCAGTCTCTTGTCGTATGTATGTATGTATGTACGTATCAAGTAAACCGATAGGATCTTGTCGATATGTCAGAGATTCAAGGAATTTTCTTTAGAGTTTTACTGCTCTGTCCTTGTGAACTTCGTGAATTAGGTGATCAGATTATTAATGAGAATCTCAATAAACTTAAAAAACTATGGTGGTTTATAAAAAAAGGATTATATTATTATACTATTTTTTTAATGAAAATACATGTAATTGTTCTTAGGTTTTCACGGCCACTCAGAATCTATACCCCAGTAAACACAAACTTGAAGATACATGTAATTGTTTTCAATTTTCAATTTTCAAAAGTTTCAATTTTCAATGTTACAAATAAATGGAAGATAACATAATTTTATGATTCTTAAAACTATTATAATTGTAATAAATTAAATGTATCAATTATTCTACTTCTTCTTCTTCTTCATCAGCCTTCGTCTTTCCGCTGCTGGATATGGGCCTCTTCCTTATTTTTCCATTATTCCTTGTTGTTTGCTAATTGTAGACATTTCTTCCCTCCACAGCGACTATATCATCGGCCCATCTCTTTTGAGGTCTTCCGATGCCTCTTTTATTCTCCCAAGGTCTCCATTTCAGAACTCTAGGAAGCCATCTTGTAGCATCCTATCTTGCAACGTGTCCTGCCCATTGCCATTTTAGCTTCACTACACGATCCATGATATCCACTACTCTAGTTCTGCGCCTAATTTCGTCGTTTCCAATTCTATCTCTTGGTCTTACTCCAAGCGTGAGTCTCTCCATGGATCGTTGCGTGCATTTGAGCTTTTCTACACTTTTCTTTGTAAAGACCATAGTTTCCAATCCATACGTCGATTATTAAGGTATACAAAATAATGTAAGTATCGAATAAATATTTGATAACCAATCGGATATGAATGAATCCAGTTCTTTTTCTTACTGAGGAACAACCTATTTTTTTATAGAAAGATTTTTTCTATATGTCGTTGTAATTGATTCGTACATTTTTTAATAGTATTGTCACGAGAGTGACAATGGTAACTACACATTATCGAAATCTCTCGAACATTATAATTAAATCTAGAATCAACTGAAGAAACTCTCGAAGAAACCATAATCACTCTAAATACGGTGATGTATCGCGAAACCAGCAAGTGTGTATAAAAACGGGGCACACGTGGAGCCAGTAATTTTTGACAAGCGATAAGTGAATGGTAAAGTGACGCACAACCATAGAAACTAGCGGACTTGGGCTTCTTACCAAAGACAAGTAAGTGACTGGATACTTGCGTGCGGAGTTTTCTAGAGCGAAGCGATAGATAAAAGCGCAGCAAATATTCGAGTGATAATTAGTACGAATTACGTAGTTGGTGTAAATTAAAGACCGGTGCTCCGGTTAAATTCGTGTCCAGTTATTTAATTTTAGTAAAAAAATTAATTAATAGTAATTCATTTGTATCCTACAGCCACAAAATACAGTTGAACATGTCTCAGTTTCAATTTAATAAAAATTGAAAAACTCGAAAAATATTATTTCCTATGAATTGGCATTTAATAGGCTAGTGATAATTTAATGGACGTTAGAAGTATGCAGCAGCCACTGTGTTGGGCTCGCGGGGCGGGCTGCGCTCACTTTGTTATTCCACTCCGCTGACTACAAACTGGGAAGCTTCCAGCCGATTGATTTTCGAGATAAACTTTCCAAAATGTCCCCATATGTGAAGATAGAAACGCGTTTTATACTTCAAAGATTTATCGCGGAGAGAGAAATCTTGCGAATGTCAGGGATCTGACTTTGGAAAATGTATTTTTTTAGAGAATTTTATATTAAACGAGTTAACCCGTGGATGGATTAAGAAATTCAATCCCAGTCCAATTTGCGATATTAATGAATCCCAGGATCAGTACACGCGATCCGTATGTACCTACTGATCCTGTTTGTAGAAATCTCGACTTACGGTCATTATTTTTATTGTTATATTATGATCAAATGATGGGACACTCGATGCTTTTCTCTTGCTTCGGTCATATTATGTATAATATTAAAATTTCTGCATATTCAAATCATTATTTGTTATTCTTACCTCATTATTAAAATTATTTTTTATTCAAAGTTCCTCGCCTTATTATAAAAATCTTGAATAAATTGTGTTTGATAGTCCGAAATACCAAATAGAACACTCTCTTCTCAGGAAAAAAGATTCTTAGTATTGGTGATTCTTAAACCAGCACAATTTTTTAAAATAATATTAACACAGTGGTACCTCAGTATATGTCCTTAATTCGAACCATAACCTTGAACTTATACCAAACAGGACGTATACCGAACGAATAAAGATAAAATGATTGGTTGATTTATGGCATATTATACATTGAGGTGGTTGTACAAAATAATTTAATGTTGCTTAATATTAAAATACAAAAGCAAAAAGATTAAATAAATGAATATTCAACATTAACGCATCTCAATTTTTGCAATACTTTTCAACAATCTCTTTTTTCACCTTCGTGGTGATCCTATCTTTTCTCTTTGTGTATTGGCTCTTTTCATTAACTTTCTAAGAATTCATTGTTAACGAATTTTCTAAAACGTCATCATGCCAGATTATTCAGCGCGTTAAAATAAATTCATGGGCGGTGTCACGACTCGTCTTGACGTACGCGAGTCATTTTACAAACAATGGTCGAATACTAATCAAAAATTATGTCATACAATAGTTTTTTTTTTAAATTAAATAGAGATGCGAACACGGAGTGCGTGTCGCGTCAATATTCTTACTGTTCTCAAAATAAACTAAACGCTTGTGCTGTGAGAATAGGACTAACTTGATGGTGTCCTGGAATGGGGTTCAAACCACCGACCACCAGATCACTAGGCGAGCGTTATGACCATTACACCAACAAGCTACTCGCTATCACTTATCACTTAAAAATTGACAAAGTATGCAATAATATATGAACACGGCCAAGGCATAATATTAAGAATAGACAATAATATTTGTAATTTAGTAAATTCGAATCTCGAATTCAGGAATTGTAATTTATCTTCGGATTGGGATTCATTACCGTGGACGTTAAATGTCCACATTTTTAATTATTTTAGAAGATATCTTTATATTGGGCACGGCATGATACACTGGAACCTGCTTATTCACCCATGTTCCAGCAAGTAGGGGAGATCCGCTATGAAACGGCCAACACCCGTTATTCCTAAAGTATTCGCGTCAGTTTCTTCAAAATTTTAGATTGACAGTACCTAACTTGATAGACAATTACCTCCCACTGACAATTCATTTGAGCGGGATGTGCGGAAGCATTACGCAATTGTCGATTTCGATAAGAGAAAGTAAATTAAATCTTGTTTTTGTCAACAGTTTGAAAGGTATATTACTTGGGATTTTGTGTTTTCATGTTATGTTTTTATATTTACATGTTATTGTAGACATAATTACAATTAGGTATTCGTATTTTTGTTCAAAGTCATTCACAAGTATTTTTGTCCATACGATTTGTAAACGTGTACGCAATGAATCGGCCAGATATTGTGCAATTTGTACGGAAGAATATTCTAAAAGTAAGGTTGACTGGATGAAATGTGCTCTCTGCTCTATATATATATATACGAGACAAGTGGTATAAAAGGCATACGTAATTTTTTCTGTCAAAACTTGCAACTAAAATAGCTAAAATTGTTTACTTTCATAATGAATCTTATCTTCACTAATAATATAATTATACTAATCCTTGATAATATGCTTGAATTTATTTCCTTCCAAAATTACTGCAATGTTAAATTTGTGTGTAAATTGATAAATCTTTTATTTCATTCCTATGTCCGTTTCATAACACCCATTGTCCTTTTCAAAGCGACGGTGTTTTGAAAACGACAAATTGAGACCTTTACAAAAACTATGTTTTTATTGTTTTGTAATAATTTTATCAACAATTTTATGTTCAATATGTATAGTATAAAGGTTGTTAATTAATTTTAAAAAATTATAAAAGTGGCCGTTTCATTGTGGATCTCCCATACCTACGCTTTATCTGGCGACGGATGCAATATACCTACGTAGTAGTTTATGCCGCATAATTTCTTTGTAATTTACAATATTATTAGTTATTTGCCTACAGAATAATTATGTTATTGATTTGTCTTTCAAAAATGTAGAAAGTGCCGACATAAATTTGTGTGCCGAAATAAATTAGCCCTTTAGTAAATGGATTATTTGTTGTATAATAAAAATGTAGGTACAAATTAGGGCTAAAGTTTTAACCGTTGGTGTGCCCCACCGCTGGCGCTGGCGCAATCATCCGCGAGAGCGAGCAAAAACTGTATTAAACAATAGCAAAAAGCAGTGATGGTTAAACCGTTATTTTAATTGGTTATTTTCGGTACAGTTATTTGGGATTTGTAATTTATTGTATCAATGATTGATAACTAACATATAATTTTTATCTAGTAACCCGTCGAATTGCAAAAAATCAGTTGCCAATCATCAACGCAATCAGATAACGTCGAGTGTGTCACCGGTTAAAATGCCATCACTAGCAGAAAGTTATTTACGTGGCTTTATAACCAGACTGTCCGCATTGCGTTAAATGTCCAGGGATTGGTTTGGTTGTGTTGACACTTTGGCCCACGAATCGGTGGTTTCTACTGAATACGCTAAATACCCAGAGTTTTATCCCTGTGCACACCTACATAAGTAAATAAATCCTTGTGCCCGCCTAAATAAACAAATAATTATATATAATTATACTTTATATATATTAATGTATTTTTGCTCCAGTCCATTCGAATTTTCACAAATAGGGCTGTACAATCGCAATTTGGGTCATTCATTTATACGGTGATCTGGGCTATAGTTTGAACGTGCAGCTGCGGCCTACCAATCGGAGGTCTTAACCCGAGCTCGCCTACGTCATTTTTTCTTTGACCATATTGTCGTCTACATTATTTTAGCTTTGTAATATTAACTAACTCGTTACATTTATATTGTAATCGCATCCTGTAAAACTCAAATCATCCGAAATAAACTAAAGTGAATGTACCGCCGTGAGTATCTTCAGTTAGGTATTATTACACACGTTTCGAACACCACAAGATTCCGTATGTAGGGTTTATCTTCTTCCTGACACCCTACAAAGTAGCAGTGTCCATCTCCATCTCACCAAACTCTTCCACAGTATTTATATCGGAGTCATAAGAAATTTGGCGACTCTTCTAAATTATATTCTGTTTTAATGAAACGATAATTCATTTGTCAAAGTCCGAGCCGGAGTCTAATTTTGTAAATTTTTCAACGACTTCACAGCCCCGCATTAAGATTTATAAAAACAAGGTAGGGTATTTCATTTGTTGTCTGCTTTAATTTTATGCCATGAACCCATCTTAAAAACCTGCTGAAATATCATTTCTTACAAGTGATACTGAACTTTTTTTTTTTTGAAAATTGATGATTACGCTACTTTCACATGTGCTGGCATTTCAATTTCATGAATAGAAAACGTAAATATGATGCGGGGACAGAACCTTTGATCTTTCTATTTACCTATTTAGTAGGTGACGAAGCTTTGCGGATGTATTATTTAAGCATTATATAAGTACTAGCTGTTCGTACCCGGTATGGGTTAAATATAAGTTTGTGGGTGAAAACAAAGGTTCCATTGTTTTGCAAAGCCTCTGATAAGAAAAATCCATTTAATCAACGCTAGGATGGATGGGATATCCTAGAAGGAAGTAATGGCCTGTATGACCGCTGGGTCCTAAAGAATAAGTTTGCAAAATTTTGGTCAGATCGGTCAAACGGTGTAGATCTGTACAGAAAATATATCAAAGAGAGGGGTCGGGATAAAGGGAGAGGGGGAAATGTTGTCTATGTTACCCGCCAGGTTCCAAATCATATTTAATATTTATTTATGTATTTCAGTATACGGCACAGAAATACCTTTTACATAATGATATATACAAGAAATCCAAAGAGTAGAACAGCAAAAAATGAAAGAATTGACAATATATAATAGTATAGATAGTTGTTTAAGGTATAACAGTAATTTAGAAAAAGGAGATGTGAAGTATATACAAGGTTAAACAAATAGGTATTTGTTTGTGATTGCATTATGAATTCAGGTCGGCAGGGTGTAAGTAGAGCTTTTAGTAGCGAATCTTTATATTTTGCTAATATGGAATCTAAAATATCAGAGATATGCGCATAGATGTTACCTAGCCTATGAAGACTGGGTACAAGAGAATTTAAATGCGAGTTGGTTCTAATGTTATCACAATAAAATAGGTATTCGAGTAGCTCTTTCAGGCACATGAAACATAAACAAACACAAAATTATTTTGTAGAGTAAAATCAAATCAGATTCAACTCTCTCGCTGGATAATGGCAATAATCCAGTAAAAATTTGTAATCTTGTGTAGTTGATATTTTCAATTGCGAATTTGTGTTGGATGCGTTCAATTGTGTCTATATGGGCATTGTAATGAGGACTCCAGACAGATGAGTTGTATTCAACCTGACTCCTTACAAGGGAACAGTACAATAGTTTGATTGTGTATATATTTGGAAGGGGTTTGGCATTAAAACACCACGCTTGCCAGATGGGTTGGTGAGATTTAAATCAGCCGCCCTTAACATAGGGACCAGACGCTGTTTGTAGCCGCCCATTATGGGTCAGACGCTACTGCCTGTTGGTCTGCGAGAGGTATTTTATTTGCCTCCTGCCCTCCATATGTGGTGAGCTTTCCCCTATCCGCCACCTGGAGATGCATCTCCTAGCGGTTACAGGCTCCACCGAAGTTTTACATTTATTTCTGAGATCGTGAAAAAGTACGTAACTTTTAGATTCTTTGAAATCTTTATGCGCAAGTTTTTTCTTTCGAGCTAATGAAATCAGTTCCTTTGTAAACCACCTAGGATAATTATTAGAGTTATTGTATATAAATTTCGGAACAAATTATTCAATTGCATTTGTAATGATAACGTTAAATCTTTTAACTTTCGAGTCGATAGAGATGTGTTCTTTAAGAAATACCCAGTTTTGTTCCTCGGGATATATGATGATACCTTTGTATAGTCGGTTTTATGAAAATCATACCTCGATATAGGGTAGTGTAAATTACTAACGGTAAAATTTTTCATTTTTAATTCTAAAGGTGGATGGTTTACATCCTGAGGTAGAAAACATTCAATCGATTTTAGATCATTAACGGATTCGTAATTCGAAAAAATCAAGTCTAGTATACGATTTTTAGCGTTTGAGATGTGGTTATATTGTTTAATGTCAAATATAAGCTCATATCTAATATTAGGTCCTTACATATGAAATTGGCGTTCAGTATGGGAGGAACATAAAGCCGATTTTTTTTTATTATAATATATTTATTTAATCAAAGTATGTACCATTGCTATCTATGCACTTTTGCCATCTCATAGATAGTTCATCGATCCCTTTACTAAAAAAACCATTCGGACGGGAATCAATAAAATCTTTGAAGGCGGTTTGTACTGCCCCATCGGAGTTGAATTTTTTCCTTTGCAAGAAGTTATCCAAATTTCGAAAAAAATGGTAATCTCTTGGGGCAAGGTCCGAAGAGTACGGTGGATGTCTTAGACATTCCAATTGAAGCTCCTCTAATTTGGTAGCCGCCTGTTGTGCAGTGTGTGGTCCAGCGTTATCATGAAGCAGCAGTGGCCTAGAGCGATTAACCAGCCTCGGTTGTTTAGCAGCTAGCTTTTCCATCATGGTTTGCAGTTGCTGACAATAGACATCTGCCGTAATCGTCTGGCCAGATTTAAGAAAGCTGTAGTGAACGACACCAGCACTAGTCCACCAAACACTCACAAGTAACTTTTTTTGAGTCAATTTTCGCTTGGGGCATGGTTAGGCTGATTCGGCAGGGTTCAGCCATTGCGATGAGCGCTTCCGATTATCGTACAGGATCCACTTTTCATCACAGGTAATGATTCGATTTAAAATCCCTTCATTATTGTGTCGGTTGAGTAATGCAACGCAGCAGTCAACGCGCGTTTGTTGATTTGCTTCACTCAATTCGTGAGGTACCCACCTTTCAAGCTTTTTCACCTTACCAATTTGCTTCAAGTGGATTAAAACAGTTTTATCACTAACACCGCAGCCTGCAGCTAACTCGGATGTGGTTTGCGATGGATCCGCTTCCACAATAGCCTTCAATTCTTCATTATCAACTTTGGTCTCCGGCCGTCCACGGGGCTTGTTCTGCAGGTCGAAATTTCCAGAACGAAAACGTGGGAACCAAAAACGCACTGTGTTTTCTTTTGCGACACCGTCGCCATATACATCATTAATCCTTCGAGCCGTTTCTGCAGCACTGGTGCCACGGTGGAACTCGTACTCGTAAATAACGCGATATTTCAAGTTTTTCATATTGTAAACTGAGTGACGCAAAGAAAAAAACAATTGAGGAAAAAACAAATGAATTATAATTTTCAAAACACAAATACATGAGTAAATAGCTGTAAAAATTTGGATTTGGAATTCCTAACCAAAGAGAAGATATTTGAGATCAAATTTGCCAGTACGGCAAAACGCCAATTTCATATGTAAGGACCTAATATTACGCGTGCACAATCTGGATAGTTGTTTATTGATATTCTATCAGCGGAGTCGCTCCAGTTGATAGCCGGTAAGTTCTAATCGCCAGCCAGCACAATTTTGGAGTGTGGATATTTTCTCATAACTTCCTCTACGCTTCGTAATGACTTTTATAGCGATCTTTGTTTGAATGGCAATGATGAATGAATGTGGTAGTTTGTTCTTATATTTTCGTAATAGACAATATTTCTTGCAGGATTTCCTTCTATACGAGATTATACTTTTATAAACGATACTCTCCATAAATATAGTTATAAATTACTCAGCACATAAATATAGGTCAATATTATTCTCATATGCCATTAATATTACAATAAATAAATACCTTTTATCGCAAAAGATTATCTATTAAAACGTAGGGTCAAGCAGGGAGCAGTGTAACAAAAAAGTGATTTTTATTTTAAGAAAAAAAAACTTATTTTATATTTCGTTAATTATTGCCTGAAGAATCAGCAATGTTTTACCTTCATATTAGGCTTTAAAAACATTGCGATTATACTTAAAAATGACAGAATTTGGCAGTTTTCTAAGATCACAATTTTGTTACAGTGTACCCCTCGGGTGGGGTACACTTTAAAAGCAAATAGTGGTACAGCATAATAAGACGGGGCACACTTTACCAATGAACTAAATTTGACGTTAAATGAAATAAAATATGGAAAACAAAAATTCTTCAACCTCAATAATATCTTCATAACATGTTTTGGGAATCATAATCATTACATTTTCATTATACTAAAAATAAATAAAGAAATGTACTTTTTTCTAAATTAGATTTTCTTTTCAATATCGTCTTTCTACTACGATTTCGAACCATTTTCGATGTTTAAACTTGGAAGAAAAAGGATGTACCCAAGGGGGCACACTATAATATGTTACACTGTGCCCCACGTCTATCTGTAAAAAACAAATATGTTTTTGAATTTTATTGGTTAGAAATATGTGAAATGTGGAATTTACCAATAAACCACTGAACGCGGTTGCCGAGAACCTACTTGTTCTCTCATATGCAGAATTGCTTCCACACGATCTAACTGACCAACCAACGCTCAGGGTTATCTTACCAGGATTCTAAGCTTCAGTGGTTGTGGTCCATTCCCTTTACTTTCTTTCAGATTGGTTGGGGAATAGTATGGAGAAAGTAAAATAAAAAAACAGGGCCTGTATGGTTTTACATGAGGTTTATTACAATGAGATGGTATCCAGTCAATTCAGTACACAGAGAATAGTTCATAAGGCACAAATTCTACAGTATGTTATACAATTTATAAACGTGGTTTCATACGGGACAATGAAATACAATAGTAAAAGGTTTAAGAAAAACACAGCGCCGAATTTTCAAGTATGACCCTGGTGGCTACTAAAGTCAAAATTGATGCTCCTTTATAATTTTATATATAAATAAAAAATATTTGTTTATTACCAAATGGAGGTTGATTGGGAGCTCTTATAAGGAGATTAAGTATAAATACAAACAAACTCTTGAACCTCTTCTAAGGTTTTTGTTCTTTAAGATGTTTTTTTAACCTGATCACTATAACGAAATTTAATCTCAGTCGGGTCCACTACAGAATATTAATTTACATATAGTTAAGCTTCCAGAGGTCGGCCCAGTAGAGGCTCATGGGATGTAGGGATAAATATGAACAGGGATTGGAACAGACTTTATGTTTCCTATTTTTAAAGTTACATCACTTGAGTTCGATTAATGTCACTTGGTTATCCTTTTGATAACTTTTTGTAAATAGTTTGCGAATGTTAGAGATTAGCCATAATTGGCTCCTGTAAATTATGTATAGATATAAACAAACACTCGAAACCTGTAATTTTTCTTCGGAGTATGGAGTGGATCGACCACCTTTAGTAAGGTTGGCAGCCCTGACCAGCTGTAGGAGGCGGCGGACGGTTGGTCTTCCGTCAGCTGATCCGTCGGAATGCCCGAGCGGGGGGCCGAAGTTGATGACGATTTTGATGAAGAAGACGCCAATGAGGGCTGAATCTTATGAAGTCCAAGAGCACGGTATTTTTATTAAAAGTTAAAAGAACAGGCGTTGTTTAATAGGGCACGAAAACGATTATTTTTATTATACCCCTTTTTGGCGGGGAATGTTCATGACGCCAATAGTAATGTATTATTTTTTTTGAAAAAGGCGCTCGAGGCGCTTGCGATGAACTTTTTAACTTTGGTCTACTTCACCCTTAGTCGTTTATAAAACATAGAGAACGATTATTATTATGTATTTATTGCGAGACCGACATTGTCTCACACGACGAACTCGTTACTATATGCGTTTAAATTAGTTGAACACACTGTTTAACTTTACAACACGGCGGGAAGTATATTATTTGCGTTTAAATCATTTGAACACACTGTTTAGCTTTGTAACACGGCGAGAGGTATGTTATTGGCTCACATTTGAAAAATAACAACAAACAATTCCGACACCGTAACTTTTATGCAAATGGCGGCTGTAATTTGCTTAGGGCGGGCGGCGTAGCTGACGCACCTCAGAGCTCGGTTCCCGGATGATGACTGGTGATGACTGCCCGGGCGGGCGCGCGGCTATCCTATATTAGGACGGAAGGCTAGCGGAAGAGGGTGCGGGGGGGGTCACGCGCGCCGGTACAGTCGCTCCAAGAGTATAGCAGCGCGGCCTGCCGCGGCACGCCTTCCGTCTCCTGCTCGGAGGCCCCGCGAGGGCGGTTGACAGGGATAATATCATTGTGTGTGTGACTCGTAAGCCTGTGTGTATAACCTTCGCGCCCTGGCTCCGGCCGCTTTGCTCGGCGTGTGCGATTTCGTGTATTTTCATGGTTACGACGGAATATGTAATATTTTCTTATTTATATTTATTTTGTTACGACGGAATAGTAATACTTCCTTTCTGTTATATAAAGGAAGCATTACATATGGTCAAACATTGTGGACGTTTTAAACACCAACTAATTGAAGATTAAATTCATAATATAGTTACTGACCAGAAACTACTTGTTTTTCAACAAAAACGAAACTTTACTAGCCAAATTATTCACAATTTTTGACAAAAAACCTAATTTTTAACATAATTCCGTTTACCAAGCAATATAACCTACGATGACAATGGTTTAAGATGGTGGCTCACAATATTGTCAAAATATGTAAAGAGACGCATATACAAATTAAAAAGAGAAAGAAATATTTTTAACGTTACACTGTGTCCCGTGTTATAGTGTTCCCCAGTTGACCCTACAGTAGCAATATTGATTTCATCTACCGACGATCCGATGGAGTTTGACTGGAACATTAAACCGCAGTAATAAAACTTATTACGTTCCTCCTTCACCCGAAAGTACATCGTAAAACATTAACGACAATTCTTTAATCGTTTACGTTTAACTTCTCAATAAAACATTTGGCTTATTTATTCGAACGCTGTTTATTTTTCTATTACCTACAGAGTTACACACACCTTACTTTACACACATCCAATCTTACACATTCTCTCACATATAGCTTAATTTACACACAACCTGTCCTACATGCAAATTACTTTACACTGTCCTATACCTTATCTCTTACATTTTAATTTTACACCTGCACTTACACTTACGCGCGCTTGATCTAGTATGTAACTTAACTGAGACGTTACCAGTATCCATTAAAAACGAGATGTATATTTAACATCAGTGATTTTCTCTATTACAATACTTAATTCATTATTCAAACACACATTACCATTAAGTCGTTTATCAAAATATTTTTTACAACTCAAGCCAGCTATACGAAGTTAAATTATCTTATTTTTAATCAAATTTTTGACGACCCTTCGTAAAGTCATAAAATTCAATTCAATTTAACGAACGATCCTAAATTATGGTGCGTATTTAAAAAAAAAAACAAGAAATCTGAAAAAAGACGGAGATGAAACTCAAGTACATGTGATCGATGAAGTCGAAGAATTTTATTAAACACAAAATTCAAAGTTAAATGTTAATTCTTGTTTTTTTAATATTTCCCAGAAATTTAATTGACTCTTGTTCTTAAGTCCAAGATTTACCTTTGATGTTTTTTTAAACGTAAAATATTATTCAGTTTACGTACATTTTGGTTTTTATGCTTTATTTCATTGAAAAGATTTCCTCTCTTTTATTAACCGCCTGCTGTCGCCCAAGAAAAGTGTGATTTTTTAAAATAATTTTCGTTTATCTATACCTATAAAACTCAATGTCTGTCTGTCTGTCTTGTCAAATCTACACCGTTTGTCCGATCTAACTCAAATTTTTCATGCTTATTATTTAGGCCTCGACGGATAACATAAGCGACATTTCCTCCCCTCCTCCTTTACCCGCCCCTGATATATTTTCCATGCAAATCTGTACCGTTCGACCGATCTGACTCAAATTTTGCATACTTATTACTTAGGCCCCGGCGAATAACGTAAGTGACATTTCCCCCCTTCACCTTTACTCCTTCCTGTCCCACTGATATATTTTCCGTACAAATCTGAACCTTTCGACCGAACTGACTCAAATTTTACATAGGAAAGGTGGTGTCAAAAGTAACAATATAGATATTCTGGCTTATAACAAAATTATTGATCGGTAAAATAACCTGATTTTTTTTTTCAAAGCTCTTCCATATATTTAGGGACCAAGTGTATGGTTAAAAAATTGAAGGTATTAAGAATTTTTGTTTATTTGAAAATTAAAAAAGAAGAAAACTGTAACATTTGACACCAAAGTGGTGTCGATAGTAACACTCGTGGTGTCAATTGAAACATAAGTCGCACAAAACACAATGTATCTACTTCTTTTTACTCCCTTTATATTAACTCGTGGCGTCTGCTTGCTTGCTTGCCGGCTTGCCGTCAAAAAAAACTTTGGATCGATTTTTGACTCTTTTCTCGTGATCCAATCGAGCTGAAACTTGGCAAGTAGACTCGTGGTGATGATCAAGAAGATCTATCAAAGTTTCGTTAAAAAAATGAATAATTATAGTATAATTTCGGATTTTTAGAAAATTTATTGGTTTTTTCAAATTGGAATCATTACAAAAGTTTGATTACTTTCAACAACGGCCTGATAACGTCACGGAACATTTAAAATTTGAATTACTCCGTCGCTAGGTATAATAGGTACTTCACTATGAATTTCGAAAATTTATAACAATTGGTTCACAGATGACAGCAAAATTGGGTATTTTGGGAAGAAATCAAATAAACATTTATTTCTTTTAGATTTCTGCTTAGTTTTGAAGAATTCGGCTGCCAATTCACAGTAATCAGCTTATTCTTCTTCTATCTAGAGAATACCTTTTTGTGGGTTAGATATCCTAATAATGGTGTAGATCTATCTTTTTTGAAGCGTTCCATATATCTACGAAGAGATACGTGTCATACATCGATATGCTTGGCTGCTTTTCTTATTGACACGTTTGCATTTGTTATAAAAACGTGAGCATTCTCAAAGGTTTTTTTGAATGTTTTTCATATATTTGTCTTTCGTTCTCTAGGCTTAACCATTTTTAACAATCAGGAACCCAAAATAAAGAAATTAACTTCCAATTACATCACATTATTATCTCGAAGATGTCAATTGTAATGTGTTACCATTGACACCCTTTACACTATTACAATTGCAACCTTTCGCCACATTGGATTAGAGTTATGTTTTATCTTAAACTATTAAAAAAGCCTTTAAAATATATACAGATCATTATAAGAAACAATATTCTGATAATATACTAACACACAATAAAAAATACAATTTGACGAATACAAAAAGGTGACTTTTTAATGATTTTTTTACTTCACTACGCCGAAATACGATGATATCTAATATACCGATACTTTCAAACTGACGTTACCGCAAAATGGCGTTCTTTGATAGCTGTCGATCCCGTCTAAAAGACGGTACTGCTTGTCCCATTAAATGACCAATGTTTAAAAATATAGGGCGACTGTTACAATCACCACCTGTTACTATTGAACCCACCTTCCCTACTTATTATTTAGGCCCCGGCGAATAACATAAGTAACATTTTCCCCCTTCTCCTTTACCCCTCCCTGTTCCTCTGATATATTTTCCATGCAAATCTGTACCGTTCGACCGATCTTGCATACTTAGTATTTAGTCCCCAGCGGATAACATAAATGACATTTCCCCCCTCCCCCTGATATATTTTCCATGCAAATCTGTACCGTTCGATGGATCTGAGTCAAATTTTGCAACTTTATTATTCAGGCATCGCCTCAGCGGATAATATAAGCGAAATTTCCCTCCTTCCTTTTTACCCCTTCCCCTCTCCATGATATATTTTCCATGCAAATATGTAGGTACCGTTTGACCGCTCTGACCCAAATTTTGTATACTTTTTTTCACATTTCCCCCTCCCTCTTTACCCTACCCTCTCCCTTCTATATATTTTTAATACAAATCTGTACCATTTGACCAATCTGACCTAAATTTTGCATACTTATTCTTTGGCACCTGGCGGGTAACATAGGCGATATTTTCCCCTCACCCTTTTATCCCGACCCCTCTCTCTGATATATTTTCTATACAAATAAAAATTTTCTCAACAAAACCGTCTGACCCAATTTTTGCATACCTATTTTTTAGGACCCGGCAGGTAACAAAAGCGATATTTCCCCCCTCCCCCTCCCCGGATATATTTTCCATGCAAA
>JADDOH010006849.1:0-17085 GCA_016648135.1 Agrypnia vestita | reverse complement strand
TCGCTCCTCCATTTTTCAGTTTATGAATTAAATATCAAACCTGCACCATGGCAGATTTTTGTACAATACAGTATAGTGATTTTTGTATAATAGAATGTACTTTTACTAGTGTAATTTTACTTATATTTTTTATACAGGATAGTGATTTCAAAAATTACAATTTTATCGAATTTAAATGTATTTAAACGCATTTAAAATAGTTTTTAATGACCCATTTAAGAAATTGCAATAGTATTTTAAAAATATGGCATGAAGTATACGAGCTTCAATTTATAAATTCTACTCCAATTTTTATAATAATTGCAAAAAATATTTTTATGAATAATATCACCTTTCTTTTAAGGGGATTCAAATAACAATGATGTAAATTTAAGTTTAAGAAAACATTGTCAAACATTTTAATAGAAACAGAGATTTTTTTTTAAATCAAACCATTTCCAAATAATTTATTATAGAAGTCACAGGTGAAATATATAATTTTCTTCAATAATAGCAAAATTATTTTATGGTAATATTATTTATATTAATAGAAAGAAACGCTTTATATAAAACCAATACTTATTGAAGAGTCTTTTTTTAAGCATTTCTCCTAAAAGTCAGACAGAAAAGAAACAGTCGTAACAACGAAGTACTGAATCTTGATCGATTGTGACAACCAGTTTTAAAATATAATATAAATTACTAACATCCCTATTTTGGATGGCTGGTTGGGTTGGGTGTGGGTGGGACTCGACGTGTGAGTACCCCTTCGTGGTGAATTCTGGGTCGTTTAGTTTTAAAAAAAAACGAGCGACCGACTGCACAATGAATCTTGCGAAAATTCTCGCGTCTTTAATCCATTGCGCGGCCGGTAAATATCGAATTATTAACTATGTTTTAATTTATTTAACTTCGTTGAACTACAAAATAAGTACCAAAAACCAAAGCATGTCGCTATTATAATTTTAAATACTATTAAAAAATTTAAGACAAGTGTTCAATTTCGTCTATTTCTATAAATTTTACGAATGATGCGCGATGCGAAGATGTAAAACGATTTTTTTTTTACGTTTGTTTAATTCTTTCTTATTAAAAGAAACAACTTTTGCACTGTAGCGGTTTGAAAAAAACTTATTTATATATGGTGTGATATTATATATGCTTATTTACTTATGTTTAGTATTCATCACCTGACTATAAATGTTTTTATTACTATCATCTATATTTTACAATACGTTTTATTAAATTTAATGCATTGTATTTGGAATCATATATTGTATTTTGACGAGTCATAGCTATGGGTATTATAATGTTTTTCTTCATAGAATAGAGAAATCGTCATTTTATTAACAATTGTAAAACGTTCCACTAATCATATTTCCAAACATTTCCTCGCCCATCTTTATACACTACCCACAGTTTCTTCAATATAATTTGGAGACATATTATGTATACGGGGATACGGATGTACATTTGTATATATATTATTCGAAAAATAATTATCATTAAATATTATTTAAATGATACACGAGCATATTATTTTATTTCAGTAATTCTATTATGACAAATTATACTCAAAAATCGTGTTAAAGGGATGAAGTGAACTTTTTTCTTAAAACACTTTGGATTCAATGGTCAAAATTTCCGTAGGCCATACTTAGTAGGTTTCAATTGCCAATCGTCTTGATATTCTCTTATCAATTGTCCTAGAGGTTTTTTTTATTTTTTTATTTACGCTTCAACAGGCCAAAAGGCCTAATTACAGAAGCGAAACACATCACAAAACACCCAGGTTTGAGTAAATCACATAGATTAATTGTGACCTCGCTAGGAATCGAACCCGGAACCCTCAGTATGAGAAGCCAGTGTCATACCCACTGGGCTACGATCGTGTAAAAGAGATATAATAAACTTTTTGCTTAATATGCTTCGGATTTAATGGACGAAATTTCCGTACGCCATACTTAGGTTTGAATTGCAATATGTCTTGATATTCCCTTATCAATTATCCCGGAGAGATTAAACACACAACTTGATTTAACAAATAATTATTTTTATCTGTTATTAATAAAAGTTCTAACAGCCATTCAAATAATTTTGAATCAGTAAGAAATTTATTTATTATATTTGGAAGAAAATTTAACTAATTCAACGAAACAAATCATTCATTAAATTTTATCCAAGAACTTTTTAGAAAACAAATTCTTAATATTTTCACAGATAGAAGATTCCATAATCCGTTCACGTACCTACTCACGGTGGCTTGAGATTTATTTTTACTCTGGAGACGGAACATCATTTTTGTATGGACGCTTCTTCCCCTTTGGTTTGCGGGGCTTTGTCGGTTTCTGATTCAATCGACAAGAAACCTCCGCGGAGGGGGCTGGAGGGATGAATGGGAGAGGGCTCGATAGTGTTTTTATTCCATTACTTGAAAAAGCACCGCCGAATTAGTTCGAAGAAAAATCGCGTAACCTGGGAACTGAAAATAGTGTTTTAATAATAAAAGATTAAATTTAATTCAGGAGAATTGATCTCTTTATTTTATAATCCTGTGAAAATTGTTTGAAAAAAATTGATATGCCGAAAATCCGATTTATTGGCCTTTTTATGAAAGCTTTCTTTCATTGTTATAGCTTTTTCTAAGACTTAATCAAGTTCCTCAAAAGATAAAATTTGAATGTCTATTTTATACATCAAATAATATTTGAAGCCTTGAAGTTTAGTACCGGAGCAGAAATTTTATAAAATGTTTTTTAATGTTAGGTGAAATATTATTTTATTTTATGATTAAAATTACTACGAATGAAATCAATGCCCTGAAGTAGTAAAGTCTTAAATTCAAATCGCACATCAAAGCTTAAATATGGGCTAGACGCTAGACGAAGGGAAAATAGAGGTGAAAATGGAAGAAACAAAGCGTCAAAGCAAACGAAACAGTCAAAGAAAAGGGGAACCGGATCATGGGTTGTTTTAGGGGTAGGATTCTGATAAGAGAAGAGGTCTTTTAAGAAGTTAGGTACAAGTAATGAGTTACTTTTCGGGACTAAATCTCGATTACCACAAGGCACCACCTGAGGCACAGTTAAAAAAAAATTGTACATAAACACATTGTTTACAAAATAATATATATTTATCAAACCTGTTATGTATAGTCTCACCTTACCACATGCGTGAATCACAATTTGACAACCTAGCTAAAATGATTACAACCTGAATCATTGGCATTATTATTTTGCATAAAGTAAAAATGTTTTTATTTTTAATCATTCATCTTATCAAAAGATCGTTAATAACCCTGATAGATAATTCTACTAGTATGATATTTAAGTACAAAGTAATTTTTTTTTAAAAAGTTTTATTATATTATGGAGTGTTTTTATGAGATATAGAACTTTAAAATTAAATAAAATTCATTATAATCGTGGTAGTGATATTGGCTTTATTGAAAGAATAAATTTATATCATTCATGACTAGAAATCATATGAAATCATAGAAATCATACCACGATTTTCAAAATTTTGCACAATTTGCAAGCGTTGTTCTGGCATCAGTCAATTCACGGTGAAATAGAAAACCAAAATTAACAAAAATCGACTGCCAGCTGTCAAATTATCTGTCGCTGGAAAAAAGTTAATTATAATAATAATAAGTTAAATAAAAAAACGAACCTCTTAAAAAATACGCTATACTTAAACATTAATAACATAAAATTAATATTGCTAATAAAGCCAATACCGTGGCCATCACCACCAAAGTTCTATACTTCTAAAAATAACATCTTACATAATCGCCACCCAAGCGTAGAATGCGTGGATTCAAAAGCCAAGGAAGTCTATCATGTGACACGCAACTGGCCTCGATGTAACTAAATATTGCGAACATTGCTATTCGAAAGTGTAATAAATGCTAAGCATCTATTACATTTTCAAACGACTATTTACTACGAGTATTTTAACTGATACTGAGTTTGAATTAATTTAAATACAAAATTATTATATCAATAAAATCCGCATATAACTTCGGAAGCATGAAACATGGACAGAATTATACTAAATTATGTTTAACATAAATATATATATATTAATATAATTGAAATAATTCTCGTAATGTCTACCTCGTTGTTCATGATATTAAAATCATACAGTTTACACACCCTGTCTCCTAGATACAAGGATGAGGAGAGGGTGAAAGTATTCCTTTCTCTTTCGCTATATGTAGCGGACGTTTGGGATCACATTGCAGGCCACGCTCAGGGCTGTGGCTGATGTTATCGGTCAACCAATGTTGCATCAAAATTTCAAAGAAATAAATAGTTGAAGAACTTTAGGAGATTTAAGATTAACACAATCAAACGTTAACATTTTACTTTATATAAATATATAGTAGGTATATAAAAACAAAGCAGGTATACAAAAACATCCTCGTATTCGAACGCAACGTTGTGCCAAAATTTCAATGCAATTGGTGAAAAACATTGAGAGATTAGCGATTTTGTACAAACGAACATTAACATTATTATATATATGTTGTTATTTTTCTACAGCGTTAAAAAATCACTGTATTAATGGAACCTTAATCAGGTACTGATTAAGGTTCCATTAATTTCTTTACATGCGCCTTAGTTTTTTGCCGTTTTATGAGTCCTAAAATTTCTGTTGTATTAAACATATATGTTGATCTTTAGGATACACGGATTTTGAAGATAGGGATGACGTCAAGCAAATATGGGAAGGAGATTGTGGGACGTTCATAAGCTAAAGTCGATTTGGGTTACGTGGGAGTTCAATAATAGGGTGGAAAATGTCTAGTACCTACTCAATTTATTTGAGAAATATTTTTTCAACAATCAGATGAAATTATTTTATTTTTTATTTTAACATCAAAATTATTACATACATAACCGCAGTGTCATAATAATCAAACAAAAAATCCTTCGAACGGTGAGATCTAGCGTCGTGAAATTTATGCAGATAATTAATTCTATGTAAAAATATTGGCCAATTCAACAAATTGTAAACTCACAGCGTTATGTTGATCATTAACTCATTAACATATAAAAACCACTATATTGGTTATGGTATTTATTGTAGGAAATATAATTTTATGATATTAGTGTAAATATAAGATTTATAAGAAGTTTGTTCTTCGAATTGGTAACATTTATTCTAGCGACAGGTCTATCAGTTGACAGCTCATCTCGGTCCAGTTTGGTGTGCCATTTCGCCAGAAAAACTTTAAATAAATTTGCACATTGTGCAAATGTATTTAAAAAATCATTTTTAAACACTAATGGCATAAAAGTTCTTTCCAACAAATCCAATAATGGCCATTATCATGTTTTTTACTTGTTTAAAACACCTCTAAAAATATCCTACAGATTAAAATTTTGGGTAATTTTATAAATAAGCTTTGAATGCGTCTCGAATATTAACCCCAATAAAATATTTTGATTCATTCGCAATGAAGAATTTGCGTTTTCAAAAAATATAATTAGCAAAACTTGCGTTCGTATAGAAAAGCACACATATTGTCCTACCCAATCAAAAAGTCAGGTATTTGCACATTTCCACAATGTTCACATGATGTACCTACATTATACCAGAAAAATGTATGTGTTGAGATGAAAATTTTTGACGCTAGCGCTCAGGCAAATCGGCAAAAACGTTAATAATATACTCAACTAGCCAGGTAAAATGGCCTCTTAATTACAGAACATGATTTGTATTTTCCGAGGGACACTAAATGACCTCTTGGCAGACCCAGGTTTACGTGAGTAACGATTTGGAGTCGCTCCATATTCTTGCTTCTGAGCGGAGTACGTTGGTCTAGGACAAACGCCTGGCGCCGTGTTGTACAAACGGTGAAAGCTCTCAAGGAACCGTGAAGCCGTTTATTAGGTTACATAATATTAAGTTATTCGGTTCCTTTGTTTTATTTTTGGGAATGAATGAAAAAATAAATTTCAATTGATGTTTATTAAGTAACAAAATGTTAACTATAATCAGATTTGGTGAGATACCAAGCTTATTATCTCTGCATGAGTCTAATAGCATTTATATTTTACTACTTAAGTATATTAATAATTAATACTTAGTATATTAAACTTACTTACTTAAGTATATTAAAATAAAAACATTATCTCTCACTCAAAAACATTATAATAATACTCAACATTAAAAGAGCATCATCGTTGTCTACCTGTTAATTAATCTAAATTTGCAAACCACATAATGGACAGTAATCATTATTTTCATTCATGTGCTCTTAAATTTCTCTTTTAATCAATTTTTAAATTTTGAATGTTTAGAAATTATTAGGTATTGATGTGCTTGTCAATATTACTTTTATTAACCCCTTTTCTCTTCTCTCAATATTTCCGTTACAACCATCCTTGCACTAGTAACTTCAGCGCATTTTGTCACTACCTAATCAATTAATTATTTGTACCTGAGCCTAATCGCTGTAAAATTTATATATTTGAAAGAGGTCAGTTTATTACTTCTATCGATGAGAGATTTTGTTAACTCGAAACGTAGCGAAATATAAACATATTATTAAAGTCACGTAGAAGTAACAAAAATAATTTGATTACTTAACCTAATTTAATGATCATACAAAAATTCACTGTAAACTGAACGATTAAAACGATTATGGTAGGTGAATATGATAGCCAGTCATTAACTATCTTTTAAAAAATGTATTGTTAACTTAATTAAGTTGAACTTTATGCTACACGATCGTTAAGTTATTCTGTAGGCTCAAGAGCAGCCAGTAACTACGGAGACGTAATATAGTAGTGAAAAAATAACCCAATATGTGAAAAGTATAATTTTTTAAGTAAAATTTAAAATAATATGCACCCTGAAGTACATGCCATGTAAAGTAACGATATTGATATTAATGTCCTATTTATAAATAATATTAATGTTTATTATACAGGATGTAACAGAACTAGTCTGTAATACTTTACAGATATATTTATGCTTAAATTTTGAGTCGAAAGTGTTCAAGTAATAATGTCCTTATTTCAATAATCACAGACATAAAATTTATATATTTTTTTAAATATTTCTTATTTATCTTCAGAAAAATAAAAATTCATTCCCTTCAATTCAGAAATTTGAAAAACATTTTTGCAAGATTTTTTTTTGATCTGTATTAAAGCGAATGATTTTTTATTATTCTTTATAATTAACTTTGATGAAATATCAACGTTTTACAGAAGAAAAGTTAGAAGAAGAAAATACAAACATTTTACTCGCTTCTCTCCATAACTATTGATATTAGGACATTGTTGTTTCAATATTTTCGACTCATTACTTAGACAGGAATCTACTTATAATATTATGTGCACTAGCTCTATTAAACACTGCATTTCAATAATAATTATGTAATGAATCGTAAATTATGTGTCTTAAAATTCTATCGATTTTTCTTAATTAATCATAATTTGTCAATATTATCCCGTGTAATTTCGTGAAAAGCTATTTTAAATTATATTTAAAAAATGATAACATTGTTACCTTTCACTATTTATTATTAAAAATAATAAGAACGTTTACGATGCTAACGCATCACCTTCAGTAATATTACAAATACATACTTGACTAAAGAAGAACGTGTGGAGAGTGGGGATGAATTAGAGTGAGGCGGGTATAGAGGCGTAATTAAGTAAGCGATTAGTTAAAACACCATTCAAACACCTTCTATTACGCCTCTTCTTCTGCGCAAAGTGATCACGCCCCTATACTCACTCGACTCTAACCCCCCACTCTCCTCACGTCGTCTTTAGTCATTAGTTATATTACTAATATTAAGTATTTTTACTAAAGGTGATGCATTAGCTAACGCATGCATCACCTTTAGTAAAAGCATCGAAAACGTACTAATTATAATAATTAACAAATAGTGAAAGTATACAGTGCTATATCATGCCAAGATATTAGTGTACAAAACGCTTATTAGGCCAGTGCTCACGTACGCAGCTGAGACGTGGGTACTAACTAAGAGGAATGAGCGAGCACTGGACGTTTTTGTAAGGAAAATTTTAGCGCAGACAACAATGAGCTCTATACTCTATTTAAGGAGCCAAACGTCACAAAATTTATAAAACTGGGAAGACTTCGGTGGCTGGGTCATGTGGAGAGAATGTCCGAGCATCGAGCATCAAAGTCCCTACTGAAATCAAGGCCAATAGGGCGAAGGAGCTTAGGAAGGCCGAAACTAAGATGGAGTGATAACGACCTCAAAGATATCTCTGCCTTAGAGCTTCGAAACTGGAGAGAGCTAGCACTAGACCGAGATGAGTGGAGGAAAATATTGAGGAAGCCAAGACCCAGCAAGGGTTTTAGTGCCAAAAATGATGATGATAATGATACAGTGCTATCATTTATGTATTATCATTAGTAAATAGTGTTATATAATTCAAAATAATATATTATTTATAATATATTATTTTATTAGAAAGCAAAATTTCATATCCTGTACAGTAAAACTTTTCATGCCCGGCCAACAAATTTAATAATGGATCGAATAGAAATACAGAAATTGTTCATCACAATGCTCAATCTATTGTGGTCTGCTATCCTTTTAAAGACTTTTTAAAAAAGATATTTGATTTTTTTGGGGCTCAGCCAGTATTTTCAATGTGAAGACGTTACAAAATGATAATCCAAGAATTTTTCAGAATCTTTTGAAAAGCTTTTGGAATACAAATTTTATCAAAAGCTTTTATGGTTTCTTAGGGATCAGACCATTTTCAATGGAAATTCAAATTTACTTGAGCATCAGGAATAATATTTTCCAAATGTATTTTTAATAAAAATTTATTATAACTATTTTGTAAGGGAAATAATTTTCATTTATCATGCCGGATGAATCTATTTGAAGGGTAAATTTATCTGTCGATATTATAAATCTTCGCTTTGTTTATTGAATATTTAGTATCAATATACAGCAGTTTTCATCATTCAATTTTAAATAGAAAATATTTTTTACACTCTAAATAAAATGCCAACATTAAAGAAGATGTGCGGCATAAAATTTTGCATTTTTTTTCTTCAAATTTTTTATTTATCTTTTGTCAGACAAATTCAATAAAAAAAGAATTCATTTTTTATTAGTGATTGATATACCTGTGCTATTATATTAAAAATGTGATGGACGTACAGACGATGAGAAATGAGAATACTTATTTTAATTTAATTTAATTAAATGGTAAGAAAAAAGCATACATACATGCATGGTATTTCGTTTTTTACATAATTTTTTTTTAAATAACACATTTATATAATATTTTTATCAGTACATATTCATAAATTTTACCATAAATTTTTATTTTTCAATTTCTTGTGCCTTGTTCGTTCAACAGATGTATGCTATAAGTTGATTATCATCACTTTATTTAATACGACCTAGAAAAGCTCTACAGTAGACTTTTCAATTAAATGTTCTCCTTCTTCCAGCGCCTTGACATCCGGAAATCCTTCCCTGCATTATGCGGTGCAAGATCTAGCATTTCTCTGGACATTCCATGTCCGAGATGTTCAAGCTGTACTGCTTCAATTATTTATTTTTCTTTATTCATCTGAACCATAACATCTTCATTCATAACTCTGTCCATCCAGCTTATTTCGAGTATTCTTCTGTAGATCCACATCTCGAATGCCTCAAGTCACCTTATTAATTTTTTTGATAAGCCTAAATTTTTATTAGCAATTTTCAACTAAAAGTTTTTCGTTTTTCCTTTAGCGGTGTAATTTGCAGTTAAAATAAAAATTCTGCAGTCGTTATTCAAAGAAAAGAATCACAAAGAAATTTGTAGTAACACTTCATCGTCGCGTTAAGAAGGCGTTTGAAAAAGTCTGAAACTCTCAACCGCCGCACGTACTTAAGAATTACACTTTTGAAATCTCTTTTCTCAACGACGACGTCTATCTAGAAGGCTGTGTCTTGGTAATTTGAAGATTCGCGAGTTTAACCTTAGTACGAATAATGGCGGCTACAAGTGATTGCCACGGTGTAAAGAAAGGCTCCAGTTTTGTCAAAGATGTTGTACTTCTTGAATAACTGAGGCTGGGAAGCAAAATTACCACCCTCAAGTATTTAAGACAATCAAATGGTTCGTCATCACGTTTTCTTGAGGGATCGTGTCGGCTTCAATGTAATGTAAAGAACTTTATTTCTGTGAATATTCTCTATACAAATCTAGACCCAAATTTTGCATAATTATTATTTAGGAGCCTGCGGAAATCATGGGCGCATCGCCTTCCTCCCCTTTACCCTACTCTTCCCCTAATACATCCTTTATACAAATCTACACCCAATGATAGACCTAACTTAAATTTTGCATACTTTTTCTTTAGAATCCAACGGGAAAAAATTTCTCCCTCTACCTACACCACTTCCTCTCCTTGAAATAATTGAGCATCAAAATAACACATACAAATTAAATTGAAAGCCGTCAAATATATTGCATAGTTACCCTTAAGGACAATCCCAACTCCCTCCTTTCCATTATAAATAAAAATGAAGGCCATTTAATAATTTTTGTTGCATAGTTAAAAAATTGTTTATCAAGAAGTCAATCATCCAAGTATAAATTTGAGTGTATGTCTGTCCGTCTATACTCACGATGTGTTGTAGTCTTAATCGGGATATTTAGAGGTATATTAATATTTGATGATTCTGTCTGCTTTTAAAAAGGCTGTCACTGCACTTCAGTGCCCTAAATGTTCGTCTTAACTTTTTTTCCATATTTACCTCGAAATAATGTAGAAACTCAACACGAAGCATTTTCTTTTCTTGAAATAATTTTTTCTCTTTTTTACAATAATTCTACTCTATTAAGTCTTATTAGGTCTTCGAAAATGTTGTGGAAAATTTAAATGAATGATTGGGAATTTTTATGATTTTAATGTATTTTTTCTTAATACTTAATAAACTTTGAGTATGTTCCAAAAATAAAATACAATTGTACAGATCTGAACCAAAAATTTTCTAAATTGCATTTTACAACCCTGAAGAATATATGGTCATATATCATCATCTAGCCTGGATCAAAAGGAAAATATGATTTTTAATTTACAGACTTTACAAAAAAATGGTGTCACCTTCTTCCCCCTCCCCCCACCAACCACCCGCAACTCCACAGAGAACAAATTCATTTTAAAATTAATCCGTATTCAAGGCATCACTGGATACGGATCGTTAGTAATAAGTATATCTGCATGCTTAGAGACATTATAATATGCAAGAAGTTCACTAATTTTGATTGACTATCCTAAATTTTGTCTCATGAAATAAAACAGCGAAAAGCTGCTGAAATGAACATGGGAAAATTAATTATTTTCTCGCTGTGATTTCAGTTGACGTTTCACTAAAAGTCCTACAGTCTTCAGTAGCTTTCGCGCGAAGAAGATTGTCAAATAGCCTGGAGAGTGATGAATATTATGGAAAGATTGTAGGGGGGTTCCCCATTGTGATTCAAAGCAGGGCTTATGCTGCTCAGGGAACTTCCCTACGGCAGTGACAAAGGTCGGCAGAGTGTCTACAGAAGAAATCATCGCTGAAATGTGATTTTCAAGTGAAATATCGAGATATTTTCAGCCATTTTAGAGGCGTTTATTTATTTGTATAATAGATAAAATAAATGTTCAGAATATTTTTCTTGTGGAGATAGAATAAAGAATCAAATGTGAAAAGTAGAGCTGTTTACAGATTAGTTAATAGAATCAGAAGATAATCATTGCAATCTTTGGTTATTTGGGAGGCATAATAATGGAAAATGTTGATAAAGGAGAAAAAAATTGTTAGTGTTTAGTGTTTGATATCCTCTTATACCAGCATGAATTCGTTGTGATTTTTGTACTCTTATTTTTTAATTAATTTGTCGAAAATATAAATAAATAGATTAAATTAAAAATTTAAAAAATTGTGTAATATTGCCACGCGTTCGGGGATCGCGGCATTTGTGATGGAGTTTGTTTAAAACTCTTACATCAATACTTTAATTGATCATAATTATCGAAAATTATCATTGAGTTTATCGCTTATATGCCGCTATGCTTTCACTCATCAATTATGATTCTTCGAACTACGAACAGTCCCGCAAAGTGATATTTTTAGATATTGCTTTTTCTCACCCGCACGAAGTATTTCGGGCCGATTCGATGGTTTTATAGATTATTCTATAACCATTTTATAAAAATCTAAAAGTCGCTTCCTTATTTATCGTATCAATATTTATTTAACGCTTCCTATATTTTAAACCAACTTTATTTTTTCATTTTCTTGACCATCCTTTCCTCCCTCGTACTTTCCACCTTACCAGAATATCTCAGTAATCTTTTTTTTTATCCTACACTACAGCCACCATTACATTCACTTCCATTTTACAACTTTTTAAAAAGAATTTTAACTAAATTACAGCACAGCTTTCACTTATTTAATTTAAAATTAATATATTCATATAATATATTCACCCAAAAATGAGATAAAAAGGTCATAAATAGGATAAATCCTAAAAGTCTTTGCTACCACGCATGTTCGTAGAATTTCATCAATTCAGCAGATTTAAGGGTTTTTCTCTGTTTATTCCTGTTTACCTTCGGTTATCATTGGCTGGTTGTATTCTAGCAATCGTGTCCCCATTGCCATTTCATTTTATTGACATATTCAATTATATTAACTACCCTTGTCTTTTGTCTTACGAACACGTTTTAAATTCAAAATTAATATCTTATTGAAAAACACAAATGCTAGTCAGTCAGTTAGTAGCGCTAACTACCCCGCAATGCACTTTAATAAGCACTTTTACAAAAATATTCATATTCTTACTGGGTATGTCATCTGAAAAATACTCTGAAATATAAAAATATATTTTTTGTATAATACATATAGTACGTCAACGATACTTGAATATATGTATATTTTTGTTATTTAAGTTTTCGTTACTCTTGGATCTTGGTTTTCCATGAGAAGAAGCGGTATTTTTTAACTAATAGTAAACTTATTACTTATTTTAAGAAAATTGTCAGGATAATAAATATTTTTTTTTAATAAGAACACTCTTATATTTCATTAAATTTTTTGTTTGTTTGACTATTTACCTATGCTAACATAAATAAAAATAGGTAGTCACTTTGATAAGTACTTTGTATTGGTGGAGGGTTTTTTATTAGAATTTTTTATCATATTATAATATAAAACACTCCAGAATAGGCGGTGTAACTACATCTAGAGTTTTCAGAGCTTCGCAGAATCTTAAGGAATTGGGATAAAAAATTGGATGAATGTTATTTGCTTGAAGATTCTTCAGGCTTTATATTGTTCTACTATTTTCCATGATGAATTGTCTTTTCTTAAAGTACTCTTTTTGCGTTGTTTGTAACTAACTGACCCATATGACAAGGTTAGAAGAGACAGTACTTAAAGAAAGCGGAGAAGACAAAACGCAAAACTTCACAATATTGAAGAGCGCTTGAACTTCACGGTTAAGAAAATAAAATAAAAATGTTCCGTTAGAAGATTACACAAGATATATATTTTATATATTTATATCTACACTTCTTTAATGCGTTCTTTTATCAGTTAATAATATCATAATTATTTTTAATACTTGCAGACAAATACAAACATTGTTAATAATTCTTGTAGTTATATTGCAGCGATGGGGGATCTTTGACACGCATAATATTAGGTCCTTACATATGAAATTGGCGTTTAGTATGGGAGGAACATAAAGCCGATTTTTTTTATTATAATATATTTATTTAATCAAAGTATGTACCATTGCTATCTATGCACTTTTGCCATCTCATAGGTAGTTCATCGATCCCTTTACTAGAAAAACCATTCGGACGGGAATCAATAAAATCTTTGAAGGCGGTTTGGACTGCCCCATCGGAGTTGAATTTTTTCCTTTGCAAGAAATTATCCAAATTTCGAAAAAAATGGTAATCTGTTGGGGCAAGGTCCGGAGAGTACGGTGGATGTCTTAGACATTCCAATTGAAGCTCCTCTAATTTGGTAGCCGTCTGTTGTGCAGTGTGTGGTCTAGCGTTATCATGAAGCAGCAGTGGCCTAGAGCGATTAACCAGCCTCGGTTGTTTAGCAGCTAGCTTTTCCATCATGGTTTGCAGTTGCTGACAATAGACATCTGCCGTAATCGTCTGGCCAGATTTAAGAAAGCTGTAGTGAACGACACCAGCACTAGTCCACCAAACGCTCACAAGTAACTTTTTTGGAGTCAATTTTCGCTTGGGGCATGGTTTGGCTGGTTCGGCAGGGTTCAGCCATTGCGATGAGCGCTTCCGATTATCATACAGGATCCATTTTTCATCACAGGTAATGATTCGATTTAAAATCCCTTCATTATTGTGCCGGTTGAGTAATGCAACGCAGCAGTCAACGCACGTTTGTTGATTTGCTTTACTCAATTCGTGAGGTACCCACCTTTCAAGCTTTTTCACCTTACCAATTTGCTTCAAGTGGATTAAAACAGTTTTATCACCAACACCGCAGCTTGCAACTAACTCGGATGTGGTTTGTGATGGATCCGCTTCCACAATAGCCTTCAATTCTTCATTATCAACTTTGGTCTCCGGCCGTCCACGGGGCTTGTTCTGCAGGTCGAAATTTCCAGAACGAAAACGTTGGAACCAAAAACGCACTGTGTTTTCTTTTGCGGCACCGTCGCCATACACAACATTAATCCTTCGAGCCGTTTCTGCAGCACTGGTGCCACGGTGGAACTCGTACTCGTAAATAACGCGATATTTCAAGTTTTTCATTTTGTAAACAGAGTGACGCAAAGAAAAAAACAATTGAGGAAAAAACAAATGAATTATAATTTTCAAAACACAATACATGAGTAAATAGCTGTATAAATTTGGATTTGGAATTCCTAACCAAAGAGAAGATATTTGAGATCAAATTTGCCAGTACGGCAAAACGCCAATTTCATATGTAAGGACCTAATACGAAAAACGTTTTGGATGACAATTCATTCACCACCACCCGAATTGCAAAAAATGCATTTTTTGCCGATGCATCGTACGCACGTACTGATGTTAATAAAGAAATTTGTTTGACGGACATTTAGGGGAACAGACATTTTACCGAACGAAATAAAGTGTAACGTGTTCCTTAATTAATAATATAAATGCGATATATAAAATATCACCAAACGATAATTTATTATTTAAATTCTAAATCAATTTTAAAACACATCCACATCGCCCGTGAAGTTCTACGCAAGATGCTTCAATAAATTAATTATATTATACATTATCTGGGATGATTTTTTTAATTTTTTTTTTTTTAATTCAAAACAAATTAAACCAAAATGAAATAAATTTTAAATTTTTATCCGATTCGGCAAAATAGCCGTCAGCCAAATGTCTATTCGGCGTAACGTCCGTCAGCCAATTGTCGGCCAAATGTCCGGGAGTCGTAGCTCTGTGACGCGACAAAGGGTCACACCCGAGTGAAAGTACGCATCCCGTCGCGCGACAGCTTTAGTTTTGAGACTCAGCAGACTAAATAATAAGATACAATTATTGTTTTTCAATATACTCACGGCAAGATTTTTGGGATATCGTGCCGTGAGTATGTTATCTTTTTTTGCCAACTTTCGGGTCCTATTGCAGGGTTCATTAATAGGATCGATGTTTTAAGCTGCAATAAAGTGGAAATATATGACATTAGCTCTTCAACAGAGTTGGAGAAAAAAAAATTAAAAAATATAGAGAAAATTTTCTAATGTTGATACTTTATCTTTAAATTGAGTGCAAATATATTAATTTTTAAAATATGTTTGTTTTGTTTTAAGAAATATGAAAACTATAATAATATTTTTTCTAGTTAATATGCAGAAGTATCACTTTGAATGCTCATAGTATTATTTGAATTACAAGAAAAAACTTTAAATCCCTAGCTTATCTAGGAATGCATGTTTTGAAAAATTGATAGTCTTGCAATCGAGGTGCAATATATGCGTCGTCTGACCGGTAAAGTCCGTAGCTTGTTGGAATGACGTAGGAATTACAACATTAGACAGTTAGAGTGTAACACGCAATCAGCACGGGCTTAGGGAACACGCAGGGGTCAACCCTACCAAATCACAAGGTCTTGACATCAACCTAATGATTGCCTTGTCTGTCCGTAATTTCGTTCAAATTCACGGCTAAATAAAACAAATTGCCCGCGCCAGCAAACCAAACCGGCCGCTCTTTGCATGTTGCTACGGCCGTCTCTCCGTGGACCGCAATAAAGATATTATAAATATTAACTAAGTCTTAGCAAAGACGCGAAACAATGTTTCGTAATTTTGGCAGGTTACAGCTATTCTCATATTATAATTTTATTATATTTAGTTTTAGGTTGAAGCGAATAAAGTCAATTTAAAAAACCAACCCAAAAAACCAAGTTTTTATTATACTCCCTTTATCATTGAATCAGGTTTCGTATCTATACACGCGTCGAGCTAATAACTCATTTGTATTGATTCCAATTTGAAAATACCATTAAAATTTCTATAAATCCAAAATTGTGCTATATTTATTAAAAAAATTTAAACAAAAATTTGTTAGATCATTTTTATCGTCGGCACGAGTCTGCTTGCAAAGTGTCAGCTCGATTGGATCACAGGAAAAGGGGTAAAAATCGATCCAAAGTTTTTTCGTCAGACAAGCAAGCAAGAAGCAGACGCTAAGAGTTAAAAGAAAGGGAGTAAAAAAGTCACCCATAAAAACCAAGTTTTTATTATACTCCCTTTCTCATTTACTAGTTGAAACATTATTTTTTCGCTTAACCTACGCGTTGGGCTTCGGTCGGGCGACGCTACGAAAAGGAGTAATAAAAAATTTCCAAAAATCCAAAATTATTCTATAATCAGGTTTCGCGTCTACCTGACGCGTTGAAATATTTTCATACAACTTAATAACTTGTATGAAAAACCCGTTCAAAATCTGAAAAATTCAAAAATGTATCATCTTTTTTTAACGAAAATTTGATAGATCTTAAGTTTCAGCTCGCTTGGATCACGGGAAAGGGGTTTAAAATAGATCCAAAGTTTTTTCGTCAGACAAGAAGACAAGCAG